>JAHKKF010529397.1:0-29225 GCA_019740295.1 Labeo calbasu | reverse complement strand
TTTTGTTTATCTTACGCATTGATTTGTAGCAAAGTTTTGATTGATTTTGCTTTACTATTGTAAAGCACCCAGGCTTGATCCACGTCTAGGCCTGTTTGTCAGTGGCACTGCAAATCGTCTTTGTCTACAAAATCCTCCACTCCTGCAATGGCTGCAACACCTTAAAATCCCAGATAGGTCAGAACTTGTTTATTCTACTACCGTTCGCAGATAACAACAATGGGTGACCTAGTAAACCTTGTTGTGTCGGATCCCATGAAACTCTTGAGGTACAGAAAATCCTTCTTGCTGTCACCTGGTGCAATTATCTGAGGTCTGCAGTGCAGGGCTCGCTGAAGCAAATAATCCCGTACACCCCAATTAATCATTGTCAGGTCTGCAACTGACTGCATGAGAGGATTCAAGCTCTTCAAATGACTGTGTGGCCACCGGTCTGTTCAACCATATGGGACACCTGATGTGGACATACGTTAAACATAAGGCTTAGAGGAGAAAAACACCCCGCAGCATCGCATGGTATGCTGTATAGCAAGTTAACCGCCTAAGGTGAAAGGCTTAACTGGTTGCTCTCTATCTTGACTTGCAATACGTCTGTACACAATACAGAAGATGGGAAATTGAGAGCACTGATCTTCCATTAACCACCATAAGGCAGTTGACATAAACGTGTGCAGACAGGAATACATATAGGGCAAATAAATCAGCATGGTTTAAAGGCCTCGTATTGAATACAGATCTGTATTGTACGAAGATATTTACACACACTTTCAGTCAATTGCTTGTTCAGTCCTCTGATATATGGCATCTATAGTGGTCTTTAAAAGCCATTTTAACCATTCACAGTGTGATGTTACATTCAAACCACTATGGCTGATTACCTTTGACCCTTTCTCATATTTCTGTCCTTCTTATATGGTGTTTTTTATTTATGACTACATAAATTCAACATGGCTGACAAAACCAAGCAACAAGGACCTCTGGAAAATCTACTTCTACCTTATCAAGGAGACCTAGACTGGTAAAAAAAAATACACTGTGAAACATTTTGATTCAGGTAATATCTTTGTTATATTTATTTACTTTTATAAACGGGTATTTAAGTGTAACAAGCATTAAAGAGTACTGAATTTCCACTCACCACCACTGTATATGCAAGACTATTTAAAACAAAACTATGTAACGTTTATGTCTTTTTAAATAATAGTATGCATAATTACAATCTATTTTTACAACTCTAAATACATGGTGTAACTCTCTAAAATGCTGTTTGGAAAGTAAAGCAGGAGATAAAGTAATTTTTCTTTACTACAGGCTTAGCTATACATAAAACAAGTACAGGCAGCAGAAAACTGATCCGCTATTACATTATGTAAGTAACTGCATCTCCACATAATCTATGAAAAATGTTCTGACAACCTCTGCCAGACTACAAACAGTTCAAAAACCCTACTGTAATAAAAATATTTCCCACTGCACGCTATTGGGGAGTGTAGACTATTCCCTGAATGACACTGATTATCTTTGAAAAACACAATGTGGTCGTGAAATGTCATCAATCATGATACAAAAGCTTTCAAGGTCAGAGGGAAGATGAGACCCGGTATTTGTGTATGCGTGCATGAATACCATTCCAGTACTTAAAATGTCAGTGCAGTAGAATTTGGAGAGAGAAACCTCAGTGCAGTTCTAAGTTTGGTGTCATGATCTTTTGAGTTAATGCAACAGATCAAACAAGGTCTCAACAAACTGGGAGACCTTTTGACTGTTTTTTCACAATAATTCTTACCATGGGAACAGTGTCATGAAACAAGTTAATACTCTTGGCAACACTGTTTGACAAAGTCAAAGAAAGAATTGAGACATGCCTTTGGCGCTAAGTGCTAAGGGTAAGATGTTGCATGGTAAAAGTGTATGTTTCATAATTGATATCAGAGGTATTATAAAGGCACAGATAAATTATAGGCATAGTTCACCCAAAACTGAAAATTTGCTCACCCTCAGGCCATCCAAAATGTAGCTAGGTTTGTTTCTTCCTTGGAACAGATTGGAGAAATTTAGTATTGCATCACTCTCTAATGGATCTTCTGCAGTGAATGGGTGCCGTCAGAATGAGAGTCCAAACAGCTGATAAAAACATCACAATAATCCACAAGTAATCCACACAACTTCATTCTATTAATTAAATCATGTCTTTCTTTTTTCAGTCGTAAGGACATGTTTTTTGAGGAAAACATTTCAGGAATCATCTCTATATAGTGGACTTCTGTGGTGCCCGCGAGTTTGAATTTCCAAAGTGCAGTTTCTAAACGATCCCAGCTGAGGAATAAAGGTCTTATATAGCGAAACTATCAGTCATTTTCTAAAAAAAAATAAAAATGTATATACTTTTTAACCTCAAATGCTCATCTTGTGTAGCTCTTCGTGAACTCTGTGCGTTACGGTTCAATACAGTTTGGGTAGGTCGAAAAACACCCATCCCAGTTTCTCCTCCAACTTCGAAATCATCCTACATCGCTACAGAAGTATTGACCCAGTATTTACAAAGCGAACGTGCAAGGACGGTCAAACACCCTTTACAAAAAAAGGTAAAACAGCCATGTAGCGAACAATTTTAAAGTTGGAGGAAAAAATGAGATGGGAGTTTTTCGACATACTCTAACTGGTATGTTGAGTGTGCATGCGCGTTGCAGAATTATGGTACGTTCAAGTCATGTTGGTAGGTCGTATTAAAGAATTGAACGCACATGAACGCCACCACAAAGTCGTTATTACGAGTAGAAAATTCAACATTTTCTTTAAGCCCTGAGTTTCTGAGTCGGGGGGCGTGTTGGTGAGAAAACATGTCGGATGCAATGGACGCGGCCAAAGACTATATAGATATGAAATGTCTGTATTGACAGTAAATTTGTTAAAATTAATAAAATGATTATTTTTTGTAATGTACAATAAGACTATATAAGTTACATATACAAAATATTATATTATTGTATAATTACCATGGAATATATAGTGAATCAGTTTACATAAATTTATTTAAAAAAAACAAAAACACAATGATGCTTATTCTTTATTCGTCATTTTGTAGATGTAGAGTTAAAAAAAAGTTGAATTTTATGTGGAAAAGTTAAATCGCCACCTTCTGATGTCGTAATGACGACTTGTCAATTCGTAAGTACAAACGTCCCAGAAGGACTTGAATGATGAGCATTTGAGGTTAAAAAGTATATAAATTATTATTATTATTATTATTTATTTTTTTTTTAAATGACAGATCGTTTCGCTGGATAAAACTCTTATTCCTCGGCTGGGATCATATAGAGCCCTATGAAGCTGCACTGAAACTGCATTTTGAAAAACTCACGGGCACCACAGAAGTCCACTATATGGAGAAGGTTTTCCTCAAAAAAAACAATTTCTTTACGACTGAGGAAGACACAAACATCTTGGACGAAAACGGGGTCAGTATATAATCTGTAAATTTTTGTTCTGGAAGTGAACTACTCCTTCAATGTCTTGTGAAATGAAAAGCTGTGTGCTTATTAAAAACAAACCCATAATTAAGGCATTTTAACTTTTTCACTTTCTTTTTTTTCTTTAAGCACTTTCACTCAAGAAAGCAAAATTAAAGAAAGATGACTTGAAGTTGAAAATGTTTTAATAATAGATTTGTTTATTACAATGCAGCTTTTCACTTTACAAGATGTGAATTGACTGGACTGGAGTCATGTTTTATCAGCTGTTTGGACTCTGTGCTTATGGCACCATTTCACCGCAGAGGATCCATTGGTGAACAAATGATGTAATGCGAATTTCTCCAGAAACAAACTTCTTGGGTGTCCTGAGGGTGAATAAATCTTTGGAAGAACTATTCTTTTAATGGAAGAAATCACACTACGACAGTTCCCACATTCAAGTAGATAGAACCTGTACTTGCATGCCTGTTGCGATAGAAAATAGCTGCTGGGGGTGTTGAAAACATGGTTGCAGAGTACACCAACTTCCCTTAAAGGAACTTTGGTTATTTTTAAATGTATTTTGTCATTTGATATAGACGGCTGAAGGTAGACATACACATAAACGCATATACAAGTGCACTTCAAAGGCTTGTAAATGAGAAAACTTCAATTACTGAAACACAGTCCTTCAATAAGTTTTGATCCATGCGAAGTGATTAGCTGACTTTGGAAAGTTATGATCCTGCAACAAAGAAGTCTCCCTCAATTTAAAAACACAGGGGAAAATTTGACACCAAAGGTTGTAGTTAATAAAACAGTCCACATGAGTAATTTTGATGTTAATCTAGTGTGTTTTGCATGCAAAACCCATCCAGTGTTAGAACTACTCAACTGTGCTATATTGCAATGAGTAACAAACAGCCCGCAGGGTTATTTGCAATACCTTAGTGTTGATATGTGATCTTAATACAGTTGCTTTATGATCTTTTATAAAGGAGACAAAGAACAATGTGAGAACGTGCCTTGACTCAACTCCACTGCTTAGTTAGTTTGCAATGAAAGCAAACCAATGATGTCATCTCAGCGAGAGTCATTGTGGAACATTTGATACAGTATATGGCCCAGCAGGCCCAGACAGAATCAGCAGACTTTTTTGTTCATTTTACGAGCTCATTTTAAAGGAACATAGAAAATTCTTTATCAAACTAGCCAAATATGGAAAGTGTGGGCTTGTTACGTATGTTCCAGTTCTGTTGAAATCTACTAAGCTTTCTGTGGAGCTCTGTGGACACAGATTCCATGTGGGTCTGATGATAATTCTCACTGAACTGTTTTAGGGCGCCTACACATGAGGGAAGCATCTGATGAATAGGATTGATAAAATATGTTTTAAAGGCTAACGTATAAAGTATTTGAGGAATAGTACTTCACTTAAGTATTATTTTGAGCAGTCTGTACTTTACAAGAGTTCTGTTAAAACCAAATAATTGTACTTTTACTCAATAACATTTAAAGAAAAAAATATTTTTAATATATTACAATTTCATTTAGTCGTATACGAACTAAGCACATTGTCATACATCTTTACAACTTAAAATAATGATTTGATAATAAAAACAGTTTTTATTGTTTTGTTTTGTTTATACTAATGAGACTAACTGCCCGAAAAGTCAGCAAGAGTTGTTCACCAAAAATTAAACCTCATAGTTTTCCCACCATCACGGTCATTCCGAAAAATAAATTTCATAATTGTCCCACCATCACTGTCATTCTTCATGACTTTCTTTTTCTGTTTTGGAGAATGTTCATGCTTTTCCTGACCATCATGAAAGTCAGTGCATCACTTGCTCTCCAATGCAAAGTTTCAAAAAATTTAAAACGTCCTGAAAATGACAAAAAAAAAAAAAATGTATGAAACCTAGCATGAATCATATCATATATGCATGAAACTATCATAAATGTCCAGAGTGAAATGTATGTTCATTCTCTTTCGTTGTACACACAACATCAGTTTGGACATTCTGCTATAAATAACTCCTTTTGTATTGTAAGGAAGAAAGTCTTGATTATTAGTCTAAGAATCACTATATTCAAATGTCAAATATCTATATATTCTTCCACTGATAATTTTTTAGCTGAAAATATTCAGGTAACAGACTTCAGGACGTCTTGCATAGTCAGAAAAATTCTGTTTCACAAAAGGTTCTTTGTGGCGAAAGAAGGTTCTTCAGATTATAAAAAGGAAAGAAAGAGATGGTTCTTTAAAAAACCTTTGACTGAATGATTGTTCTATGGCATCGCTGTGAAGAACCTTTTAAAGGAACACTCCACTTTTTTTGAAAATAGGCTCATTCTCCAACTCCCCTAGAGTTAAACGGTTGAGTTTTACCGTTTTTGAATCCATTCAGCCAATCTCCGAGTCTGGCGGTAGCATAGATCATTGAATCTGATTAAACCGTTAGCATCTCGCCCAAAAATGACCATATATAATGACAATATTTTTCCTATTTAAAACTTGACTCTTCTGTAGTTACATCATGTACTAAGACTGACGGAAAATGAAAAGTTGTGATTTTCTATGCTGATATGGCTAGGAACTATACTCTCATTCCGGCGTAATAATCAAGGAACTTTGCTGCCGTACCATGGGTGCATCAGGCGCAATGATATTACACAGCGCCTGAAAGTGACTGGCACTAAGTTTGTGTAGATGCAGAGTTGCAGTCAGCAGAGTTGACGAATGTATAGTTCCTAGCCATATCGACCTAGAAAATCGCGACTTTTCATTTTTCATCCGTCTTTGTACATGATGTAACTACAGAGGAGTCAAGTTTTAAATAGGAAAAACATTGTCATTATATATGGTCATTTTTGGGCGAGATGCTAACGGTCTTATCGGATTCAATGATTTATGCTAAGCTATGCTAAAAGTGCTACCGCCAGACCCGGAGATCTGCTGAATGGATTAGAAAACGGTAAAACTCAACTGTTTAACTCTAGGGGAGTTGGAAAATGAGTCTATTTTCAAAAAAAGTGGAGTGTTCCTTTAAAGCACCTTTATTTTTAAGAGTGCACTGCCATTATAAAGCTTGGAAGAACCGGGACATTTTTTAATATAACTCAGACTGTATTCGTCTGAAAGAAGAAAGTCATATACACCTAGGATGGTTTGAGGGTGAGTAAATCATGGGGTAATTTCATTTTTGGGTGAACTATACCTTTAGGTGCAATATAATGGCAGTCCCAGTACTTTTATACTTCTGGTAAAGGGCATGGAATACCTGTCAGGTTAAAAATCAAATGGGAATATACAACTGTACCCTCCTCCCGACATTCTCGTTGGCTAATTGGTTTTTCACTTTCGTAAAAACCCTTGCGTTTTCCGTCTATATTCTTTTGTGACACACTACTGAAATCAATGTAGTCACATCACTGATGCGGTATAAAAGCGTGTAGGCACCCTTAAGCTCATCCAGCTTTTTACAACCCACACAAGGACCCTGGGTACTCACTCTACATATCTTTGCCCTTTTAGACTGTATTTGAGCAGTACAGCTGCCATATGAACACGTTTGAGAATCCATAGCATTTTTTAACGATGTAAGTCTATATTTAATGGCATCAGTCTTGCATGGATTCCTCTTCAGAGTAAATGTGTAAGGAATGACAGATGCAATTACAGTCTCTGTCGTAGTTTAATCAGGAGAGCACACTTCTCTCTGACCTCTCCCGACGTTTCACTGGAACTTTAGATATGGCACTTCAACTTTTACAGACCATTCAAAAGTCCCTTAAGGGAGGAGCTTCGTGCAATTCTTCTAAGTGTCTCAACAAACACTGAAATAAGCCATTCGTCTTGAAAAAGGGTCAGACCTCAGGAAAAAGATAGAGCTATCAGCTCAGACAAGCCTTCCTCTAATGACTCATTCAATGAGGCATGACTAATAGTGGTATATTTAACCCAGAAAGAAAAAATTAGTGAGGATTATGTGTCTTCCAGCTTAGGATGGCTTTGCAGGGTTCAGTAAAATTTCGTGATGAAATTAATGTGAAGTAGCTTAATGTCCACACGTAATATACCGAACCAACAATAACATACTTTGAGGCTGAGAGTGTTTCTTAAATATAAACAAATATAAAATCCTGCAGAATTGTGTTAATTTACCTAACCTTTGTCATATAATATTCATAATACTGTCAGTTATGTCATTAACATAACGAGAATTCATTACACGTTTGTTCATCGAAAAGGTTACTAATAAATCACTTGTTCACATACTGTCACGCCATATCAGAAGCCTGATCTCTGCATTGCACCATTTTGAGAATGGAGGTCGCATCTGGCGAGAGTGGATGTCTCTTTATGTGAGCTTCACAGATGATACTAGAGTATAGGCTCATTGTTCACAAAAAGAAATATCTCTTACTCTTCCCTCTACAATTTTCCGGAGTAAAATGCATCAGTGGCAGAATCTTTCTAAAGAAATTAAACTACTATTTCTATACATTCTGTATTCTGTGCCAGGTGACAACAGCAAAGTAAATGGCCAAAAATGATGTGGCAGTTTTATGCATTTTGTCAAACATGTAATATATGCTGAATTAAATTAAATTAAATTAAATTAAATTAAATTAAATTAAATTAAATTAAATTAAATTAAATTAAATTACCAATAATCCCAAATTTAAAAAAAAAAGATAGCCATCATGTTTTGGATTAATCACAAATACAATGTCAATGACAATGTCAGTGAACTTGCATTCAAGTTTATATAACTCAATCATATGGAAGTCCGTTTCCGCCACTGAATATAAAATAAATAAGGTAATTTTTTTTTTTTTTTTAATCTCACAATTCTGCCTTTTTTTTCTCAGAATTGTGAGATATAAAGTCAGAATTGCAAGTTATAAAGTCAGAATTGCAAGATATAAAGTGAGAACTGCCGAATATAAACTTACAATTGTGTGAAAAAAAGTCAGAATTGCGAGTTTCTCGCAATTGCAAGTTTGTATCTCACAATTCTGACTTTTTTCTCTGAATTATGAGATACAAACTCGCAATTGCGAGTTATAAAGTCCAGTTATGACTCGCAATTACGAGTTATAAAGTCCAGTTATGATGAGAAAAAAAGAAAAGACTGATATGTTCAGAGAATTGCGAGTTTATATCTCAGAATTCTGACTTCATTTCTTAGAATTGCGAGCTTATATCTCGGAATTCTGACTTTATAACTCACAATTTTGAGTTTATATATCACAATTCTGAGAGAATTGTGAGATAAGTCGCAATAGCCTTTTTTTTTTTTATTCAGTGGCGGAAACGGGCTTCCATACAATCAAGTTTATATACAGGCTTTACAAACCGTATTTACTCACACTGTAGTCTTCTGAGGAAAAAAGCATCTTCTTTCAAATAAGAAGTCAAAGTAAACTCTGCCCAGACATCAAGTAAGTAGTGTCAAGCCGGCAGATTTTATAACACTACCATATGCACAAGCCAGAGATCTGCAGTATTAATATTTCATTGCACCCATACGTACACCAATCTATTTTTAAAGATCGTTTAATTAAAACAAATCCTTTCATCATAACAGGAACAGTGTTGAGTTGAGATTGTGACCTCCACGCATTCAGAGACGCTAAAGAGATTTATGGAGGATAGAGAGCCAGCATATTGATTGGTGCAGTTAAGCAGGTCTAAAAGTTCACAATGCTTGGACCACAGCCAAAAAGAACAAAAACATTTCTTCAGCGTAAGCGCTTTCCATGTGTAACTTATTAAAGAGCTACGGCTCCAAGGGGTGGGCACTGAGAAAATATTACATTAACAACCAAGCGATCACATTTTACTGATGTTATATCCCATCCATAATGAGATCTATAATGATCTCTGTACCTACAATATAAGATTTGTATATGCTGGAATTCAATTTGTTTGAGTCAGGGTCAAGAATTAATAAGGGGTTGGGGCAAAAATGTCACCGGAAGTGAAAAGAAAAATCCCAGTAATGAATTAGCCTAATGTATTAAGATATTAAGATTTTATACAGATACTTTTGTATTTAACATTGATTTAATTTTATAGATAACAGTCATAATTATTCAGACTGAGAACTATTAACTGATTTAAATGATTTAAATTTGTGTGTTTATATATGGTTGGAAAATGAGAAATAAATGCTTTGTAATTACAAAACTCTGAAAATAAGAGTTTTGATTAAAACTTTATTAAGAGGGAATAATTGTACAATATTTATGGCACTTGTGGTCTGAATGAATGACATGAAAATTAACTAATTAGTAAAATTATTCCATTAAGTCGAGGAATACCACTGTTATATCTAATCACTGATTTTGTTCTTCTAATTTGGTCAGATTTCTTCAACTTAAATAAAACTAAGAACATGTAAAATTACATTTAGGTACATTTTTGTCTTTTAAAATTATGAAGTCATAGGAAAAACGTTACATAACTGAGGCAAAAACTTTGGCCAAACAATCTCCTGACACGTTTGTTTGCATTGCAGGGATTAAATAAAGCAGTCAAGTTAAATATTAAATTCCAGTTCCCGCAAGTTAAAATCACATCTTCCCATACACATGACAGCAGGCAAAACAGAACAAAAGTGGCACAAAGTGCTCATTTTAATACTCTAAATCCTTTCAATCCTTGAGTTTCATCTCGCTTAGAAATTGTGGTTGTAAAGCACACAGCCCTTGTTGACGAAAATTTGAAGTTTGTTTTGGATTTAAACATTAAAGTTGCGTTGAAAGTTTTGAGCCACCAGAGCGCTTGAACTCTCAACGGTGGGACACCGTCAGCAACCTAGTATTTAGTATGCAATTCTACAATCTTTACAAATAACCCGTGATCTGAAATATAACTTAATCTGTCACATGTTACTTTCAAAGTAGCTTTAGCTCTCCTAAACAGTTATAACATGTCAATATTGCCTGGTTTGACTTTCATTTTCTTACAGTGGTCGCGTTAGGACAAGCTTTAAGTTCAGACCGCAAATATGACTATAATACTTTCATTACTGTATCTAAATAAACAAATAATTATTACAGCTGAGTTATCTGTTCGTTTGAAATGTTTTGAGAACTTCTAGAAGTGCTTCAAAAGGGCATACATTCCCTTCTCCTGTGGGAAAATGAACTTTAAAATAATAATCATCAGAAAAAAGAATAGTAACTTACCTCTTGCAAATTTTGTGAAACATATTCCAATAAGAGGCAGTATGAGCAGCGGTCTACATGACCAGTTCAGCAATGGAGCCATTCCAGCAGGCGAGGCAATCACACGCTCTCAGAGTTATGTGGAGTAGTAAGTATGCTTGTAGTTTGTGGCTGCAAATAGTCAACTACTCTAAGTATTCATTGACTGCGCGGTAGCCAATGTCACGCACTTCCGGGTGAACGTTCGTTCGGGTAAAGTGTTCTAAAGAATTCTGAGTGTCTTATTCCAATTCCCTTTAAAGATTCCGCTTGTATTTACGATTCTTTTAGCACTTCTGAGGATAAAAAATTTTTGAAAGAAAAAAATGCTCTATTGTATCATCTGCCTACTGTTGATAAATGATGATATCATTTCCAGAGTCCAGAATATATAACGAATCATAATAGTAATACAATTCATTCAAAAGTTTGGTTTAGATACTTTTAATGACTTTTCACAGAGGCAGCATAATGCAATCAATTTGTTTATAAATAGACTGTATATAGCTATAAACAATATATATATATATATATATATATATATATATATATATATATAGATAGATAGATAGATAGATAGATAGATAGATAGATTACGTTATATATTACGTTCTATAAAGATCCGACTCATACGAGTCATTCGTTCGGGAACCATACTAAGCTGGTCACCTGTGTATGTTTCGATTCATTTAAAAAGAGCCGACTCAGAAGAATCATTCATTTGGGAATCGAACTACCTTGGTTGCGCTGTAAGTATTGATTCACTAAAACGAACCGGCTCATAGGAGTCATTCAAGGTTTTTAGCAAACCAGTCCTGATGAGCAAGGTCAGCCTGAATGTTTTAATGTTTCCATTTCAGACTGATTTTCTAATTATTCGTTCAGACCTATATTGTAAAATGGTTCAATCAATTATTTGAATAGAGCTGACTCAAAAAAAGAGTATTGATTCACAAATCGCAAGCCTGTTTATTTATTTATTTATTTTTTTTTTTAAAGAACAACCAAACAAAGTATATTCAACAACTTTTCCAGGCTTGGGAAATATTTCTATTCATTTTTATATCAATTTCTTGATTGTTTCAGATTTTTCCATGTTAAATCTTGATTGAAGCCATGACGCTCAGCTTACTGGAACTGGATTTGTATTCTTTAGTGACTCACTGCTTTTGCTTGCCCTTTGGAATAGATGGTCTGTATCTATCTTTAGAGGATTGATGATTCACCTTTAGAGGAAGTATTAATGAAACATAGACACTTAAATCCACAGGGAAAAAAAAAAGAAAAAAAAAAGGTGTGAATGTTACAGTGAAGTCTAGGACTGGAGTATTTATTCAGCAATGGGGGAATATAATGTGTAAAGATCAAATCTGTAATATTCACATACATTCACACTCCTTTAAGCTGTAACACACACCTAAACAACCTAAGTGTCTTGATAAATTTTGCTTCGAGAGGAGTTTGAAGGCATTGGATTTCCACAAATTCTGTGTGGTTGTTTGTAGAATGGGAAAAGTATGTGATTTGTGTGTATTTAGGGCACAGGGTTAAACGTGTAATTCTGTTCTGTGTAATTCATTATTTGTGCAGTAAGGAGTCTGTTTTCTTTTTGTTGCCAAATCTGTTTTTGTCTTCCTGTCTCAGCAAGTCTGTGCTTACTAAGTCCAGACATGGTCAGAACTTTTTTTAGTCAAGGGCTGGACACAGTGGTCAAGTCACATAAATAAACAGACTGCTTTTCAAATCAGCCTGTTTATTTGTTGCTTCTGCCCAGAGTATTTTAATTATGCGTTTTATTTAAGTATAAGCTAGAGGTTTTATACTGTGTCTGGCCTGGGCATGTTTTGATTTGTGTACTTTGTACCATCTTCTTTTTCCATTTTTTTTTATTTCACTTCTTCTTCCTGTAAACACTGTTTTTAAGTATAAGGTTTCTGAAATAAAAAGGCAAAATGCGAAATGCATTAACAGTTTTTCTTAGGTAGCCTAGCAATGTGATTCATGTGGTGATATCAAAATGATCTTTGTGTGTGTGTGTGTGATTTGTCATTTTTATTAGTTTTTGTTTATTTTACACATTACTATTTATCTGATTTTATTCCGTTGTAATTTTAGAGCTTGATCTTTAGAGCTTTTGAAAATTAGAAACATTTTAATCTTTTTTTTTTTTTTTTAAACAATTTTCAAAAATCATGTTTTTCATTGTGCATTCCAATTAATATCAATCTTACTGCAGTTGGGTTATTTTGTTATAAAGTAAAGATATCAAAAAAAACAGCTCACTAACACAATAAAACACAATAAAAACATGATTTTTGAGTTATCTGTTTATGCAAATGCCTCAAAGCCTCTAAGTGCCATTTGAAATTTTCTCCTAAAATGAGCATTTTTATCAGGCTCCTATGTGTAGGTTTACTAATTTCACTTTAATGGCAATTAATAGGTTCTTGTCATTGCCATCAAAAATTCAGATGGCACTTTTAGCATGTGCACTCTCTCTGTCTCTCTCTCTCTCCATAAATATATATATATATATATATATATATATATATATACACACACACACACACACACCATAGTCCATTTGGATACACCAGCAAAAGTTAAAGATTAAGTATAAATAACTCTTTAATGTTATAACTGCACATATCCATTTTTTACAGAGTATTCTGAACTGCAGAAGTGGAAAATTTCCTTTGGCCCTGTTTCCCAGAATACCACAAACCTTGCATTTTTTTCATCACCCTCGAAAAATGCGTATCAAAATATTCCATGCACCAGAGCATAATGTGCTATCTTAGTTCAGACCCTTATCCCTCATGAAACTGTATACCGCCCTCTTAACATCTCAAAGCAAATATGAAAAACTTACAGATGTGAGCTTGATTTACGCTTTGATCTCAGGGAGCTCTAATTACATTAGCAAAAAAAGTATTAAATGTTCCACCAACATCACTCAGGATATTATAGAACAAAACTTAACATATTCCAATAGATAGACAGACAGATAGATAGACTCACAGATGAAAATGCATTGTGATTTTCAGTAGAAGTGACCTCGCTGTCTGTTATTGAGATACAGTTAGTCTTCTGAGAGACTTGAAACATTCTGGACGCAAGCTGGATAATGTGAATGCGTCCTCGTTCATCTCAGATGGGTCCCACAGATTGGTGTTTACCGGGAAGACAGGGTAGAAAATATGATTGGGGCAGACGTGCTCTCATTCCCCTGTGCTGTGCTGGCCGATGTTGCCTGGAAACAGATGGAGAATCACAGTCCATCATGCATTTATGGTGGTGATTACCTTGAATATCAGCCTGCAAGGCCACATACAATTAGTCTGCAACCACAACTTGAATGGTTTACTCCAAGGAATGTACCAAATCAAGAGAAACTTGTAGACATCCTGTTTAGAATTGTGTTCTCTGAGTCAGGCTGTTAGAAATACTAGCCATTTTGGCTAACAGTCTGAAACTGCCCCATTAAAATGAGTCTTCAGATGACTCACATTTAATTTTCCACCTGTAGGTCCACACTATTTCCTTTTACATCATAATCTTGATGTAACAGTTAGGACAACCTTTCAGTCTTTTTCAGTCTAAATCCTTGAAAGCCCAATGTTACAACATACTCTCCATTCTTTAACATTTGAAAGTTTTGTTTTTACTTAGAATCAGCCAAAAGAAGAAATTATACACTTGAAAAACACAGAGGTTTTTCATTTTTTCCCAACCTGCAAAACACTGAAATTCCCTGGTAGCAATTACATCACCTTTGTCAAGATATAGAAAAGTTGCTAATTTAGCACACAAGTAAATGCTAATATTCATCAGTCTTATTTGTTATTCTCTCTCTATATATAACAGGGTTGCTATTTGATATTGAATGAGAGAATCACCTCTCAGTGTCTGAAGGTCATTATATTATTTGTGCTAGTTATAATAAGCTTCCACTGCAGTCATTTAATGTCACAGTATACCTGTGGGCAACTTGGGTTACATCTCATTATGCAATGCATTGACATTTACAAAAAAAAGTCTAAGCACAGAGACCGGAATGTTTAGAGGTTTGGTGAAAACTGTAAAGTGACTGGTAGGAAGGTTAAAAAACTTGCTGACTCACTGTCGATGAACATTATTTCAAGCAAACATTTGTATGGTAATTTATTTGCCAGGTTAGTCTTAGAAAATATCACTTGTTTGACCTTTCATGCTAAAATATAAAGGAATAGTTCATCCAAATGTAATCATTTTCTCACCAGGAAACATAGCATAAAATGTGAATACTTTTAAAAATAAAGTTGCTTTAAAAGGTTCTTCATAGCGATGCCATGGAAGAACCATTTTTTGGTTCCACATATGATTCAGTCAAAGGTTCTTTAAAGAACCATCTCTTTTCTACCTTTTTGTAATCTGAAAAACCTTCTTTTTGTCTCTCCTAATGCAAAATAGTGCTGCTAACATCCCTCTTTCTGAAACAGAAAGGTTCTTCAGATGTTAAAGCTTCTTTATGGAACCATTTAGACAAAAACGGTTCTTCTACACTCTTACAAATAAAGGTTCTGTATTGGCATCAATGGTTCCATAAAGAACCTTGAACATCCATGGAACCTTTCAAATGCAGAAAAGGTTCTTTATAGTGGAAAAAGGTTCTTTAGATTTTTAAAATGTTCTTCAAAATGGTTCTTTTAGGAACTGTTCACTGAAAGGATCTTTGGGCAACCAAAAATGGTTCTTCTATGGCATCACTGCAAAAACACCCTTTTCGAACTTTTCTTGTGTATGGCATCATGAAGCACCTTTATTTTTAAGAGTGTATAGCGAAAATAGCAAAATGTCGACACTGCCTTTTTCTATACAATGAAAGTCAGTGGTGACCAGAAGATGTCAAGCTCATAAAAGCACCCCATTTCCTAAATATATATATAACTCATTGGCATCTCATTCAAAAACTTACAAAAATTCAAAAGCAAATGATGACAAAATTTTGCTTTCCAGTAATCTGTTTACATACAGTCTTCAGTGTGAATGTTACATGTGATTATCCCTCTTGATTTTGAATATATAGGCAATATACCACCCTTTTTAAAGATAATCAGCATTTTGTACAGGATTTAAAGGGATAGTTCACCCAAAAATTTAAATTTTGTCAGAGTTTCTTTCTTCTGATTCTTCTTTCTTCTGTTTCTTCTTCCTTCTTCACGAGAGAAGATATTTTGAAGAATGTTGCTAACCAAACAGTTGCCGTAGCCATTGACTTCTACAGGGTAGAAAAAAATGGAATGGTCAACTGTTTGGTTACCAACATTCTTCAAAATATCTTCTTTTGTGCTCAACAGAGGAAAGAGGCTCATACATGATGACAGAACTTTCTTTTCTTTTTTTTGCTGAACTATCCCTTAAATCCACTGACAAAACAGAGGCAGTGAAAACAGCGTGAGAACTGACTATCTCTGAAGTGTTGTCTCTCTTAATGCAAAATAGTGCTGCTAACAGTTTCAGGATGCTGTGCAATCAGACTCAACAACAGCTCGGTACTCTGAGATAGAGGATAGATAAAGGATAGAGTGTCAGATCACGTTACCTACTTATCCATCTTATGGAAAACAACCTGCTTCGGGTCACCTTGAGCAAGGGTTTGCCCAAAGCAAATGATCGCTTTTCCATTTGGCCCTCGGATCCACTGTTCTGTGATTTCCTTTAAGCAAAATTAGAAAGATAGAGTTAACTGATTAATATGGATTTGGGTCTTGTGTTCATGTTATGTAAAAAGCCTGTAGGGTTTAATTCATTGCCAATTATCCTATACAGGATGTTGAGAACAAAGGCTTGCTGCTGTAAGAGTGATTCTGGCATAAAAATTCATAATCACTGATGAATCTGAGATGATTGCTTGAAGACATATTGGAGGAGAGACTTATCTTGGGCAGAACTTAGCCAGCACTAGTCGACCTGTTAAAGTCTTTAAATAATTTTATTTGCCATTAATAAAGAAACATAATTATAAAGTTTAAACAAACTTTTTTTCTGTAATTTTTTAAAATGTAAATATTTATATGGTTGAAGCTGGAAATAAAATCTAGATTATTAGAGAATGTTATACAAGAAAAATCTAAGTTTTCTCCTTCTAAATGTCATGTATACAGTAATTGTGTTAATTGCTGTTTCTTTGAAATTTTTAAATTTCTGAGTGAAAATTGTTTCTAGACCATCTTTTTAGCACAAAAAAAGTTTGTTATGCTTTTTGGTGTTTGTATTTGCTGTGTCTATATGGCTGTTTTTATGTATGCATATTTGCTTGTAATACAAAGATATGCATTCTTCAGATTTAGCCCCATCTTCATTTTCATGTTGCTATATTATACAGTATTATATCTTTAAAAACATTTCAAACATTTCACATATTTTTCTAAATAAAATCATCCAAGGTACATTTGAAAATGTGACTGATAATATGGAATGTTGCCAGAAACCTTTAGCCTGTAACTTTAACCCTAATTCTTTCCACTGAGTACAGACTTTGTTTGTAAAAATTTACTGGTGGAGCAAAAGTCAAGTTAGGATATGTGTGGGTTTGTATTTATTTACCGCTGCACTAGAATACATTAACAAATTTAAATAACAGATAGACCTTGATGAAGTATTCGAAATAATAACAACATATTATCAGTTCAAACTAGGGGTACTCAGATGAACCTAATTGAGGCATCTCATCCATTCGGGTGCTGCGTTGAGCACAAAAAAATCACATCGCTGCATTTTATAGGGCTATTCCATTTTCAGCAGCATCATTTGAGGATGTAATCAGCAGTTAAATCACTCATAACATGTGGAATCGTTTTGTGTGTAAAAAGGCAGGCATATTTTTATGTAAGATGGGCTGTAAAACAGATCAAATCAACTTTAAGCTATGACACTGTGGTGTGAGGCATTTTGTAAAACAGTAGAGATGTCAAATAATGTTAAAAGCGTGATTTTAATTCTGCGCCCACATAAGTTATTACACAGCGCTTCGGATTCGGGGTACTATATTCTGATTGGTCAGTCGCGATTACACGCATCTTTGCTTTGTGAAATGTGCATAAAACAACCGATAACAACGCAAGTTTTGTGCTGTAGCAGAGAAAAAGTTTTAAGAGAATATTACTAAGCAATTTTGTTAAATTCAGTAAGTAAAGCGACTTACCTTAATAATAACACATTCGGTTTGAGTTTGTTAAAGTAACGTTTATAGCGATTTACCTGAATAATAAGACATCCGGTTTGATTTTTTTGCAACGGAGACTCTATCGCCCCCCTGAGTACTAAAGATTGTTACTGCCAGACCAACTCAAGAGTGCAAGTATGTTTCACTGGCTACTAAATCTGGCGCTATTTTTTCTCCTATCACACCACGGAGTGTTTTTTTTCCTGACGGAAGCTTTAAGACAAACAGGCAAGATTATACAGTAATTTCCACGTTTTCATTTTTTTGGTAAGCAGTTGTTGAATACATTATCCATTACTTATTTATCATCTTATACAAACATCACTGCTGAGGGGGAAAAAACAGTACACGCCATCACAGAATTTGTAATAGTTCTTGGTTTTAATGGAAATTGTAACTGGACCCTGTGGGTTTCTATTGGTAATTGCTTTTCTTCTATTGGTGGCTTGTTAAAACCACTAAATCCTGAATGTTGTCCCAAAAACACACTACAGAAAACCAATGGTTTTAATGATTAAAAGTTAATGGTTTGTAATGTTTGTAATGGTATTTGTAGTGGAAACCATTAGAATTTCTGTGATTCTAATAGATTCTAGTGTTTTTTTCAGCAGGGATATTTGTAATGAGAGTGGTGACTAACAGCAGGTTGCCACTTTTTTTAAATAGGGCTTAACAATCACATTAGTTTCTGGGTGTTTGGCAAAAAGTATGGTTACCATAGAGAATTTGTGTAATTTTGACACACATAACCAGGTTGTGTTCCAAACGGTTACTCATTATTTTTGCATACAAATTTATGTAGGTATGTATTTTTCTTTAAACCTTCATATCATAACCTGACTTCATTAAGAGGTTTAAAAAAAATAAAAATTAGAAAGTATATGCAGAATAGCTGCCCATAGTGCTTTTTAGCACATTGCTGTGTTCCTAGGTTACCTACTGCCCAAATAAAAAGGTCCACCCCAAGTCTTTTGATATTTTAGTAACTATATGACACAGGTAACTCCTTAAATATAAGTCTTTGAAATCTTGTGTAGAAAAGTAATACCACACATTTACAGCTATACACACAAGCTACATGTATGTCTATAGCACAAATTAAACATATTTGATATTTTGAGTTCGAGGCCGGTTCAGTCTTCTTTCTTCAATATTAACGCTAGTCTTTAAAATTTCCCACTAATTCAGATTTTTCATTTACAGATGCTACATGTTCATTTGTTTCCATTTGATAAACCAACTTGAGACAGTTATGTTTTGACTGGAAGGTGATGCATCATACTAATAATGATGCAGTTTTAACTTTATCATGCATAACGCTCTTATTCTGGTTCATAGATGAACATTAAGTGCCATTATTTATAATTACCGGATTAAGATTTAAGAAAGCAAATGAATCATGGTGAAAAACAAACAACAATTCCAGCATATGGTCGCAAAGAACAGCTGGAGTTTGGACCTCATGGGGATAAGAGCAAATAAACACACTAACTCGGGCCAAATGTAATAAATGGCACTTTTATATTCAGTTTCTTCTTACTTTAAAACAAATATTGACTCTAGCCGTGGCACTGAAGATGATCTTTTGAAACAAACAGATTTAAGTATTAAGTTGCACATTTTATTGAAAAGTGTGCATTGAATCTATAGTTTAGATCCAAGATAACACAGACACATTACACACATTTGTGAACTTGTTTAAATATGAAGTTATTGTAAGTGTTCAAATGATTAAATGGGAAAATCATCAACAAGGAAACATATTTATTAACAGGTTTACATTGCTTAAAATAGTTAGTTTGAGGAACACCCAGGCCTAAATGATAAAATAATGCTATTTCTTCCCAGAAAAGCAGGCTCTGTGATTCATTTCCAATGCTTCTTTCTGAGCACTTTTCCTTTGTTAATCGTCTTTTCACGAGCAAGTGGATCACTGTGGCAGTATGGCAGCGATGCACTGAATGTTTTATTACTCTGAGGCCAATCTGTCCCTACACCTCATTGTGCTCATCACAATATCAGAGTATGTTAAATATCTAAACGGTTCTGCCTCGATGCAATATGTCTGGATAATGTTTTTTATCATTAAATTCCCACTCTTTAGCAGGCTGCCACCTCAACAGTGCCCACCCAGATGAGCACAGCTCAAAAACTGCGTTCCACAGAGGACTGGATGATCTCACTATTTCCCTCCTTAAATTCAGTTACCCATTGAAGTGAGACTCCCATAAGATGTCTAATGAAGCAAATAACTGATTCAGGGTTGGTTTCGAAGAGCCAAGAGGGAGGAAAAACATAGCGATGCTGAGGCTGGAACCCACAAGACAGTGCTGTCGACTCTCATTTAGATGTCTTACTGGAGACAGTGCCAAAAGTGTTTTTCTACATTTGCTTGGAATAATCACAGCTGAACTTTTCCTTTGAGGAAGAGGAAGCAAAGACAAAGGCATGCCTGCCAGGCCAAACACATATCTGGAATACTAGTTGAGCAAGTCTAATGAAGTTCACTTTATACAGAGTAGTGGTACTGTAATTAAATTTAACAGATTAGATCGCCTAAAAATAAACATTCTGTCATTATTTAATCACACTTTTGTTGTTATGAACCTGCATGACCTGTTTTTTCACTCTTGTGAATTATTAAACAAGTCATAGAATAGCTTTAACTTGTTATTCACTCATTATCTTCACCACTAGAGGGCTGTTAACTGCTGAGTTTATAGCCAATCAGTTAAACTCATGAACCAGATTAGGTTATTGATTCACAAACGGATCATTCACACTAGCTTAGTGAACAAAATCAAATCATAATAAAGCTCAAAAGGCTTATAAACCCTCATGGTTTCTTATTTTAGTTAATAGCAGTTTGTCAAGTTTGGGTGAACTATTCCTTTAATACATGTATTAAAGCCTAATGTACTGTTTTAATCTTAAGTCCAGAATTTTTCGTCCTGATATATATATTACATATATATATCATTTATTTATTTTTTTTATTATTTACAGGTTTGGCCAGTATTTTGAATTATGTATTGCATTGTATAGTGTCCAAATGTACTGGTAATTTTCTGTCAGTTTTTTTATGGATTTTTAAAAATATAATTTGCTTTTCAGTGTTATTATTTTTCATCATTGTGACTGTACATTAGAGAGCTCATTGGCATGATACAAAAAAAAAAGAAAAAGCCCATTAACGCATTTTAGCTGGAGCTCTTTATCGTACAGATGAGCATTTTTCCTGTAAACCAGACATCTCATTTCGCTGGTTAGTGTGCTGGGATTTTAAGGGAAAGTCCAGGAAGTTCACAAACTCCTGAGAGAAAAGTCAACGCTGGGGGAACAGTGCCAGTAGGCCAGAACAAAATCATCCTTGTGGGAAAAAATATCATAATATCATAACCTGACTTCATTAAGAGATTGTTTTATTGGAAAAAGGCCTTTTTAAATGTACAAATTAGATAAGTATATGCAGAATAGCTGCCCATAGTGCTTTTTAGCACATTGCTGTGTTCCTAGGTTACCTACTGCCCAAATAAAAAGGTCCACCCCAAGTCTTTTGATATTATAACACCGGTAACTCCTTAACTATACGTCTTTAAAATGTTTTGTAGGAAAATAATACCACACCTTTACCTTTGTCTATAGCACAAATTAAACAAAACATATTTGATATGTTTTTTCTGATTGCGCATTATAGAGCTCATTGGCAAGATACAAAAAAAAAAAAAAAAAGAAAAGGCCCATTAACGCATGTTAGCTAGAAGTCTTAATCGTACAGATGAGCATATTTCCTGTAAACCAGACATCTCATTTCACTAGTTAGTGTGCTGGGATTTTAAGGGAAAGTCCAGGAAGGTCACAAACTCCTGAGTAAAAAGTCAACGCTGGGGGAACAGTGCCAGTAGGCCGGAACAAAATCATCCTTGTGGGAAAAAAAAAAAAAAAAAAGTATTACTAAGACGATTTCCCTTGGACAAATCTACCATTTCTATGACACTGCTATCTTTTATTTCAGTTGTTGGAGAAAAGCCCAAGATTCCGTAGGTTAAGCAATCCAGCGTTCTGGAACATTCAGTTCAAACCTTTATTATCTGAAAAAAAGAAATGCAACTTTCAAACTCTGGCCAGTTGTAAGGAGAGAGATGAGTCAGCCTGTAGACAGCAGATTGACTGAGTACACCACATTTATGTAATTGGGAAACTACTGGTAAACTGTTATGACAATGATGAAGTAAAAAAAAAAACCCATAAAATACTTATTTCATTTCATTTAGTTGCCGGGGCAACATTTCTTGTTTTTTTTTTCAGTACTAAAGTAACTAAAACTAATAAATAACATGAATAAATACTATATTTTTATTCTAGAAATTAAAAATAAAAACTAAAAAAAAATAAATAAATAAATAAATTACTATTAGTTTAACTAATATTGAAGTAAAAACAGAAAATATTTTAAAAGTCTAACTGAAATATTAACAAAAGCTAGAATGGTATATCAGTGTTACTAAAAAATTCACAGTTTGAGAGTGACATACCATTATATATAACAATTTAAAGCAAGCAAATAAGCTAAATATTAAAAGTGAACATACAGTTGAAGTCAAACGTTTACATACATCTTGTGTAATCTGCAAAATGTTCATTATTTTGCCAAAATAAGAGGGATCATACAAAATGCATGTTATTTTTATTTAGTACTTGAATTTAGTATTGACCTTAATAAGATAATTTACATAAAAGCTGTTTACATATAGTACACAAAAGAAAATAGTTGAATTTATAAAAATGACCCGGTTTAAGAGTTTACATACACTTGATTCTTTATACTGTTTTGTTACCTGAATGATCCACAGCTGTTTATTTATTTATTTATTTATTTTTGTTTAGCAATAATTGTTCATGAGTCCTTTGTTTGTCCTGAATGGTTAAACTGCCTGCTGTTCTTCAGAAAAATCTTTAAGGTCCCACAAATTTTTTGGTTTTGCAGCATTTTTGTGTATTTGTATCCTTTTCAGCAATGACTGTATGATTTTGAGATCCATTTTTTTGCACTGAGGACAACTGAGGGACTCATGCAACTATTACAGAAGGTTCAAACGCTCACTGATGCTCCAGAAGGAAACACAATGGATTAAGCGCCAGGGGGTGAAAACTTTTGGAATTTGAAGATTAGAGTAAGTTTTACTTATTTTGTGTTTTAGGAAACATGTAAGCATCTTCTGTAGCTTCTGAAGGGCAGTACTAAATTTAAAAAATATGATACTTAGGCAAAATAAGAAAAATGTACGCGTCTTCATTCTGTTCAAAAGTTTACACCCCTGGCTCTTAATGCATCGTTTTTCTTTCTAAAGCGTCAGTGAGAGTTTGAACCTTCTGTAATAGTTGCATATGAGTCCCTCAGTTGTCCTCAGTGTGAAAAGATGGATCTCAAAACCATACAATCATTGTCAAGTGTTCAAATACACAAAAATGCTGAAAAACCGAAGAATTTGTTAGACCTGAAGAATGTTACTGAAGAACAGTGTGCAGTTTAACTGTTCAAGACGACCAAGGGACAACTATCACAAAACAAAAAGAGACAGCTGTTGATCATTGAGGTAAAAACACAGAATTAAGAATCAAGCATATGTAAACATTTGAACTATTATTTTCTCTTGTTGACTATGTAAATGTCTTTTTTGTGAAATATCTATAGTAAGTCAGTACTAAATAAAAAATAACATGCATTTTGTATCATCCCTCTTATTTTGGTAAAATAAGTAACATTTGCAAATATTACAGATTCTATCAATCCAATTGGAACAATCAATAACTAGTACACTGATGTCTGCTTTCTTTGTCCGTTGAAACTGCACTGAGAACAGTTTTCCTTTTATATTCTAGTCTTTGGCTCTAAAGGCTTCAGGTAGTGCTCAGCCACAGCCATAATCACCAGAGAGCAACTTCAGTATCTTATTACTTAGCTGCTTCTGGGTTGCGGACTTCTATGATGAGTGATGCGGTGTTCTATAACTCAATTAGAGGTGACACAGTCTAAAGATTTTTTTTCTTCAAGAATCATTTTCTAATTCAGTTTATTAATCTGCGCAAAGACATCGTGAGCTGTCAGACTAGAGAATCCTCATTATTCAATACACCTGAGGAAACTGACAGGCCCTGTAATGAGATTCTCACTCTGCGCTTTTGCAGTTTCATACTAAACAGCACAGGGTGCCGCTGAGTAACTCTCTAGAATAAAAGCATGTAAAAGGATCAAGAGAAATGTGATTAAGTTGGTTCAATATGCTCTAGATGCTGCATGACTATTTCGCAGTTGGCTTGTTAAAGCAGTTTCACTCTCACTAATGTTATAGACCTGAATTAACAATTTGTTTTAATAGAATGACCCTCAGTGCTCCTTTGTTTTATTGGAATTGGGTCACTTTCAATTATAGGGACCAAAATATCCCTTGATTTTTCAACTATGAAAAACATGACAAACCAGAATATTCATAAACTATGCGTGCGTCTCGACTAAAAAAAAGTTACTCTTGTGTAACACTGATATAGCTGTAACTTTAATTAGATCTGGCTCTTGTAGCTTTGCTCTAAAATAAAATAAAATAAAGTAAAGTAAAATATAATACAATACAATACAATTCTAGCAGAGACACCGAAATTATACCACAGACAATTTCAAAAAGTGCCAAAAACAAACAAAACGTATTAAATAGTATCTTAGTTTAAAGCTAGTCTTTTGATTTATTTATTTATTTTTTTTTTTTTTAAACTATGCGTGCGTCACGACAAAAAAAAAAAGTTACTGTTATGTAACACTGATATAGATGTAACTTTAATTAGATCTGGCTCTTGTAGCTTTGCTCTAAAATAAAATACAATAAAATACAATAAAATACAATAAAATACAATACTATACAATACAATACAATTCTAGCAGAGACACCGAAATGTTACCACAGACAATTTCAAGAAGTGCCAAAAACAAAGAAAAACGTATTAAATAGTATCTTAGTTTAAAGGTAGTGTTTTGATTTTTTTATTTATTTATGTGTTTTGAAAGTATGTGTGCGCCATGAGTAAAAAAAAGTTACTGTTATGTAAGACTGATATAGATGTAAGTTTAATTAGTTCTGGGTCTTGTAGATTTGCTCTAAAATAAAAAAAATAATAAATAAAATAAAATAAAATAAAATAAAATAAAATAAACTAGCAGAGACACCAAAATGTTACCACAGACAATTTCAAAAAGTGCCAAAAACACACAAAATGTATTAAATATTATCTTAGTTTAAAGCTACTCTTCTGATTTTTCCGCACATATTCTACACAATAAAGAGACATTTGCAATGCAGCTGTCGGATTTCAGCTTCAAATCACACCATGCATAGTTTAATTTAATCATACTGGCTACATAGACACCATTCCGCTGAAATTTTAAGTATGTTAATTATTATGTGCTTGTCTGGCAGCCTAACAAATCAATCTAACAAATGTTTTTATTCGCTTGAATTTGTCAAAGTCATTATTCGTGCCTTTTCAAATGAGGTAGGCCATTAAGCATTAGCCATATCCATAATGAAATGCTTTGACTCTATACTTGTTTTGCACATTTTAATTATTTGAATTTATCAAGTGCCTGAAATGCTGTTTTCCATGTACTAATTTGCATGTACTACTGGTGTTACATTTATTAAAAAAAATTATAAAATAGTGGTAAATATTCTGATCTGCTCAGTTGTGCGTTTTGATATGCTATTGTTGCAGTTGTCATCTTAAAGATATTTTTGGCAAATTTGTGACCCTCAAGTTGTGAAGAAAATAATCAAGTTGTCTTTTATGATTAGTAATAATGTCAAGATGTTAATAAATGTTTACTCCCCAGTTTTTCAGGAGAATGCTGAACTGAAATCAAAACATCTAACATTTTGTAACTTTTTTTGACCTAGTTACGGTAAACTATTGAACTGAAACCCCAAAAGGTCTTTTATATAAATACTTCCAGAAGGGGGATTAATCCAAGTCTTGGTGCTAAATCTATCTTTTTATTTGAAGTTGGTCTTGAGGTATTAAGATCTTCCTTTTGGCTTTAAGGTGTTGATAGGTGCTCTTTCCTTTTAAGGGGCTTCTTATCGGAATCAGTCCTTGGCCTCTCTCATTTTCAGTCTCAACACGTACCAGGTTCACCTTTATGAGAATATCATGCCCATCAAACACTTAGACAAATGTCATTTTTGAGATGAAGTTTGTCAAAAGCTTCGGCTATAACAGTGATGCCTATATAAAAAAAAATGAATGTGAGCTTTGGGGAATTGCATTGAAGGCAATGAGTTATTAGCACAGCTAATGATAGTGCTGCTGCATCAAACTACAAAATGTGGAGAGTTGGATCTAGATAATGAATGAAGACTGAATTCAATTCTGGCTGAAAAATGGCATTTTTAACTTGAACCTGATGCATTGTGGCTGAATCTCTCCATCACCCGTGACATTCTGTCAAGGTTAAGAATTTTGTTTACCAGTCAACTTATTAATGTCACTGTTCTCATCTTTTCTATCATTTTGTTGACAGTTGGCCAATTTATAAAACTGGAGATAAAGTTAGTAATTCGACAAGAATCAGACAGAGCTCTCTGTCTTTGCAGACTCTATATCAGAGGCCTCAGATAAGCTGGTCACATTCATTTTACTGTACATCTGTGTTCTTCAGTTTGCTTTCATACTTAAAATATCTTGTTTAGTTGGACAGTTATACTAGATGTATAACATTTTGATGTCTTAAAGTGAGCAGCATTTTCAATTCCCATTTAACTTAATATTTTCTTGTCACTGTTTTATGTACAACCCTTGATATTTCTGTACACTTGTAAAGTACACTGTAAAAAATAAAAAACAATTTGTTGAGTCAGCTTAAAATAATTTGTTACCCTGCTGCCTTAAAATTTTAAGTTCAGTCAACTAAAATAAGTTTAGTCAACTTGAAATGTTAAGTTGTACTAAGTAACAACTTAGATATTTGTGTCTGCTAAACTTAACTAATGGGTAAGTAACCCAGCTGCCTTAAAATTTTAGGTTGATTCAGCTCAAATATCTAAGTTGTCACTTAGTATAATTTAACATTTCAAGTTTAATAAACTGTTTTGAGTTGACTGAACTTAAAATTTTAAGGCAGACAGGTTACAAATTATTTTAAGTTGACTCAACAAATTGTTTTTTACAGTGTAGTTGTATAAAATACTCATATTTTGGGCTTTAATCTAAAGTATGTGTCTGAATCAAATGACCTATTGGCATATTCTCATCCATTTTATCTCAAGGGTGGCATAGCATTTAAATAGCAAAAGGTTAATGGCATTACAATGACTTTCTCAAACAGGTTATTGATTAAATGCTCATTAATGTTTGGATGTTTCCCAGCTGATGCAGCATATAATATAGTGCTTCAGACTTTGCCTCATGGCCATATGGACCTATTATAAACATCTGATAGCCAGTCCAACAGTTTTGTTGCAGTAACCTTTTACTGCTGATAGATTTCCTCCTTTCATTGGCGTAGCACAGTATTGTGTAGTGGGAGCTGAAGCACTCACAGTTAAGTGTGTGATTAATGCATGACAATATGTTGAACGTGAAGTACTTTGAATATATATGAACTCATTCTCAGTGAGATTGTTAAAAAATATGGACTGTGCTATGCAATCAGAGTCCATATTTTTTCAGTTATGAAAAAGTTGTTTTGTAAACTAAGCTAATGATATTTTCTATCCACACATTTAAAAGTTTTACATTTTTACACATTTACATTGTTAGGTTTATGTTTTTACAATATGTAACATACGTCTCAGGTGTCTCCAGAATGTGTCTGTGAAGTTTCTGCTCAAAATACCCCACAGATCATTTATTATATCATTTTGAAAATGCGTATTTTGAGTGGAAGCAGAAACATGCTGTTTTCATGCATGTCTCTTTAAATGCAAATGAGCTGATGCTCCCCGCCCCCTTTTCCAGAATAGAGCTGTGCCTTTACAGCTCATTCCTCAGATGCTCTGCCAAAAAAAACATTTGTTTGGTTTTGATTATCATGTCTATCTCGCTGAAATCGTGTTTTAAACTGTGTTAATATAAACTTCTGATATACAGTTTTCTGAGCGCACACATCCGAAGTGCACAGACACAAAGCGGCTGTCACACGGCATGTGAATACTAAAAAAAACTCATGTCTTATTGCGCTTAAACTGTCAAATACACACAAGTTTATGTTAAAAACACACAGGAGTTACAAAACATATGTATGACAGCATTTTAGTGCCACGTTAAAAAAAATCTAAGATTACAAGATTAAAGTCATAATTTCGAGAATGAAGTAAAATTACGAGAATAAAGACGAAATATTCAGAGAATAAAGTTGAAATATTTTGAGAATATATATACAGGGGTTGGACAATGAAACTGAAACACCTGGTTTTAGACCACAATTAGTATGGTGTTGGGCTTACTTTTGCGGCAAATACAGCATCATTTCGTTTTGGGAATGAAAAATACAAGTCCTGCACTGTAGCCAGAGGGATTTTGAGCCAAACCTCTTGTAGAAGGTCACAACTTTATTCTCGAAATATTTTAACTTCATTCTCTTGTATTCAGAGTTTATTCTTGTAATTTCGACTTTAGTGTCATATTTTGACTTTATTCTCGTAATTTTGACTTTATTCTCAAACCATTTCAGCTTTATTCTCAAAATATTTCGACTTTATTCTCGAAATATTTCGACTTTATTCTCATAATATTTCAACTTTATTCTCAAAATATTTTGACTTTATTCTCAAAATATTTCGACTTTATTCTCGTAATTTTTACTTTTCTCAAAATATTTCGACTTTATTCTCTAAATATTTCGACTTTATTCTCATAATATTTCGACTTTATTCTCGTAATTTTGACTTTATTCTCAAAACATTTCAACTTTATTTTTGAAACATTTGGACTGTATTCTCATAATTTCAACTTTATTCTCGTAATGTTCTGACTTTATTCTCATAATTTTGACTTTATTCCTGAAACATTTTGACTTCATTCTCGAAACATTTTGACTTTATTCTCATAATTTCGACTTTATTTTTTGTAATTTCGACTTTATTGTCATATTTTGACATTATTCTTGTAATTTTGACTTTATTCTCGAAATACTTCGACTTTATTCTCATAATATTTCAAATTTATTCTCATAATTTTGACTTTATTCTTACATTTCAGCTTTATTCTTGAAACATTTTAACTTTATTCTCGTAATTTCAACTTTATTCTCAAAATATTTTGACTTTATTCTCATAGTATTTCGACTTTATTGTCAT
>JAHKKF010529396.1:19747-39489 GCA_019740295.1 Labeo calbasu | reverse complement strand
TTTTTTTTTTTTTTTTTTTTTTTTTTAAAGTGGAGTAAACAGGCTTTCATACACTCTTAAAAATAAAGGTGCTTTAAAAGGTTCTTCACCGCGATGCCAAAGAAAAACCATTTTTGGTTCCACAAAGAACCATTCAGTCAAAGGATCTTTAAAGAACCATCACTTTCTTACCTCTTTATAATCTGAAGAACTTTCTTTCGCCACAAAGAACCTTTTGTGGTTTTGTTTCAGATGTTAAAAGTTCTTTATGGAACCATTAAAAAAGGTTCTTCTATGGCATTGTGAAGCACCTTTATTTTTAAGAGTGTAGTTTTGGCTCCGCTAACAAAAAAGTCAAAGCTGTGTCTTAAAGCATCACATGTGTTTCTGAACGAATCAGTGTTTTGAGCTAACTGGTTGAATAAGTAGGCTGATTCAGTGACTCACTAATTAAGATAGTCACTTGTTTCGTTCATGGACAAACTGACTGAGTGAATGAA
This sequence comes from Labeo calbasu, assembly GCA_019740295.1. NCBI lineage: Eukaryota > Metazoa > Chordata > Actinopteri > Cypriniformes > Cyprinidae > Labeo > Labeo calbasu. The sequence goes on along the minus strand of JAHKKF010529396.1, from coordinate 39,010 downwards.
TCATTGGCTTTACCCATAATTGCTTCTTATACTCTCATTCACTATTCCCTATTACTTCAAATAATATAGTCTGCTTAAAGAGGTGAATAAAAGCAAGTGAGCCAATCAGACATCATCTTCTGGAGAGACGTGGCCATTGACTCACTTATGAATACAAGCATTTGTAGCCACCTACTGTAACAACGTAAACTGCAGAAAGTGTCACAATTGGCATGACCAAATTTAGATGTGTGCACTTGTTTATCTACATCTTATTTTTCAAACATGTTTTGATAAGGAAAACAGACAAGACAAAGGAAAGGAAACAAGACAGATAAAGTTAAAAGGGGCTGCATAAAGGCAAAAGGGTTCAAAGACATTCAGACAAAGAGGAAATGGAGGGTTTTGGGGGGACTGTACAGCCTAAAGGTCAATCTGTAATTACAGGTATAAACATTACTCTGCCGACAAGAAGAAAACTAGAGAATCAAGCACCTGTAAATGTCAAAAAGATTTGAAGCAGTGATTGCCAATAACAGAACCTGGCAAAACCTCAGAAATGAAATAAGTCCACTGCACACAGCAAACAGACCATATTATTCTAATTTAAACAGGAAATGAACAATCTTGCGTTTTAAAACCAAGAAAAGTGTAAAATAAATACACAATATTTCTATGTTATTAATCAAATATAAATAATTAGCAACAGCTGTCATGTGGCTTTTCACAGATGGTCAGACGTTCTTTTACAAAACTCAAGATGTTTTTTTCATCTTAAATCATGCTGGAGAATATGATCATCAGGTTTTGCGCAAACTTGTTAAGTTCATACAGCTGCTGTTATTAAAGCAAAAGGGGGGGATAAATATTACGACATTGTGAATTGTATATTATTGATTATATTTTTCACTCAAATTATTATCCTTATAATTTATAATTTATAGTAAAATGTAGAAAATTATTTAAAAATCAATGAGTCATGGAACTGTGAAGCTTAGTTTGGAATGAGATTGTTAGCCACTGACTGAAAATGTGTGTGTTTGTGTGTTCAAAGGCAGTTGTGCATGTGTCAATAAATTTAATGTTAAGAGTTTATGCCAAAACCATCTTCCAAGTCTTTTTATGTTGTCTATGAAGGCCGAAATATTCTCTCAGCATGGCTTCTCAAGAGTGCCCACAGACTGTTCAGGAATCTTATTAATTCCTGCTTTGAAAAGAAGTTAGGTCGGTTTGGGATGGACAGGGACAGCTGGACTTTGGATAACTGTGTGTTTGTGTGTGCAAAGCAGATAGAGGGCATTTTATTTTTATGGGCCCTTCTTATAAACCTCCTTTGAGCTGTGTGTGAGCATGATGAAGGTGTATTGATGAGGTTTCCATAGTCATGGTGCAGTCCACAGAGAATGGAAGATGAAGAAAAAGAGAAGGTGCTATACTATATGTGTGTTTGTTGTCTATAATGATGTGCTTTCTTATTACAGCCTTGTGTTGTCACAGCTGATAATGTTGTAGTGACAGTATCTGCTTGTCACTGATTTATGACTGTATGCTTTCACTGCACGAGTACCTTAATACCTTGAAACAGCTGTGTTTGAGTCTACCACGCTCTCCATCAAAATCAATACTGATGTGGGTGTATATGTTTGGTTTTTCGCCGTAGTTGCAGAAACAGATGAAGGGGTTTCAAAGCACACCACAGGCTGAAACTGCATCCTCACATAAAGCTTTGTTTATGGAGAAATTCTGGGAAACTTTTTGTTTGAGGATTTGAGTTTGTGTACACTGTTCTGAAGCCGAGAATGCTGCCCTGTATACAGTATACAGGGGAAGGCATGAAGCTTTCCAATGCTTATGTTTTTCGACATACCCTAACTGTCTAGAACCGGAATACACAAAGTTCATGCAGAGCTAGAAAAGACGAGCGCTTGAGGTTAAAAAGTACATAAATTGTACATTTTTTTAGAAAATAACCAGTCGTTTTTCTAGATAAGACCCTTCTTTCTTGGCTAGGATTGTTTAGAGCCCTTTGAAGCTGCATTTAAACTGCATAAAGACTATATGGAGAGAAATCCTGAAATGTGTTCCTCAAAAAACATAATTTCTTTTTGACTAAAAAAAGAAAGACATGAACATCTTGGATGACAAGGGGGTGTGTGCATTATCTGTACATTTTTGTTCTGGAAGTGAACTACTCCTTTAAAACAAGTATGTTTGCTTGAGAAGTTGTGTAAAATAATGATTATTTTCATCATTAGCATTTTTTTCTTCTTGATTTAGACATACATTCTCTGTATAGAGTACATTATCTTACATTTTTTGTTATTTTAGTATATTTTAGTAGAAAACAAGGCCAAAATACTGATAGAGAACATTTAATTTTGCGTCCAGACTAAATAAACATATTTTTCAATGATCACTTGAATTTGTTTTGAGAGATTATATGCTGGAATAGGGATAGCTCACCCATAAAATAATAAAAAAAAATGCTGAAAATTGACTTACCCTTTGTCCATCCAAGATGTAGATTATTACATTATTGCATGTTCAGGTCTTTAGTGACCCGGACCTATATATCCAGCACGGATGGGTCTCAAACTTCTGCAATAGCCAAAGTCTTTCTTGATATTTTAAAGAACAATTACAGAAGAATAAAATAAAGCCTATTTTGTTACCTTTTGAAACTTAGAAAGGTTGAATCTGAGCAGATGATTGTACCATCACCGTCATCGTCAGAGCGCACAGCACGTTCAGCATCTGTCATATTCGCGATCTCAACCATATTCACAAAACTATCGTTTTCACTGACTTAAAAATCAATTGTTTGATCGCTGGCAGTTTATTCACCACATCCACCAACAAATAACAGTGACATTTATATTTTATTGCATACAGGAATTGCCCTGCAGTAAAGTCATTCAAACCAATTCAATTTTTACTGATGATATTCTTTTGCTTTATGCCTGCGATAATTACGAGTGAAACGTCACATCATTATTGCATCAAACAGTGCCACCTCGAGGAATAAAGGTGAATTGCATGTATTTAGTCATCAGATATTTCTATATTTTTGTGCACAAAAAATATACACTACAATTATAATAAACTACACTATTACACACAACGGGTCTCTAGTGACCCTTTTTACAAAAAATGAAAACAGACATTCTTTTATATTTTATATATATATATATATATGTATATATATANATATTTTTTTTTTTTTTTTTTTCTTGTTTTCTTGTTTTATTGTTTAGAATGAATAGAGGAATACTAAGAAAGCTGATGTCAAACTTAAAAATATGAAGGAGGAAGAGGGTAGTAAATAACGTCCCGGGTCGCTAAAGACCCACGGTATGCATTTAAGGGTTAAAAGAACCTTGCTTGATTTGTTGATTCAGACTAGTTGGATATAGGACACGTATTTCAACCAAGAAATGATGGTTTTAAGTTTAAAATGTATTAAAGATGGATTTGTTTTTTTACAAACACACAGCTTTACGCTTCACAAGATGCTAACTGATGGACTTGAGTCGTGTGGGATATTTGTTTATTTGATTATTGTGATGTTTTTCATCAACTGTCATTTTGGCAGCACCCATTCACTGCAGAGAATCCACTGGTGAGCAAGTGATGTAATGCTATATTTCTCCAAATCTGTTCTGATGAAGTAGCAAACTCTACGTGGTTGACCTGAGGGTGAGTCGATTTTGAACAAATGTTTATTTTTGGGTGAACTATCCCTTAAAGTCATTGACTGAACGGTTAGTATGCAGCAAATCAGCTTCCTTTGTTTTAAGACAGACATACAAGAACTGCATTACTGGTGTTGCTTCCCTGAGGAGCATCTCTACGTGTGGAATTCCAGCAGGCCTTCACCTTAGTGTGCATTCAATTACCCCTGGCTAAGAGGGCCACACATGTGCCCTCACATATCAATGAGATCTCACTTTGTATTGGAGTGCAGAGAAAAACACGGTGAGAGGGGAATATTAATTTAGCTATCAATGATTGAGCATGTGTGTGTGTGAGAGTGTATAATATGGGTTTTATGATGCATCTCACATCACATTTCAATCAGCATACTCATATGTCATCATTTCAGGCTTCCTTCATTGTCTCTGTGACCTCAGCTGCTACGTCTCGCTGTGTGTTATTTCTTTGGCTTGGGGCATTTTTCGCCCTGTGATTTGCTTATGGAATGCCAACACGTTTGCACCATCTCTACTGGTGGCTCCCATGATGATACATAAAGGTTTAAGCCAGTAGGTGTTCTCAAATGGTGGGCTGCAACACAAAAATAGACTGCAGGTCTGTTCTGATAGGGTCACGGTCAGGAGGTAAAATATATATATACTACCAGTCAAAAGTTTTTGAACAGTAAGATTTTTAATGTTTTTTAAAGAAGTCTTATCTGCTCTCCAAGCCTGCATTTATTTGATTCGGAGTACAGTAAAAACAGTACAAATTTTGTAATATTTTTATTATTTAGAATAACTGTTTTCTATTTAAATATATTTTAAAATGTAATTTATTCCTGTGTTTTTAAAGCTCAGTTTTTAGCATCATTATTCCAGTCACATGATCCTTCAGAAATCATTCTAATATTCCGATTTGCTGCTCAGAAACATATATTATTATTATTATTATTATTATTATGTTGAAAACAGCTGAGCAGAATTTTGTCAGGTTTCTGTGATGAATAGGAAGTTCAGAAGAACAGCATTTATCTGAAATAGAAATCTTTTGTAACATTGTAAATGTCTTTATCATCACTTTTAACACTTCCTTGCTAAATAAAAGTATTCATTTCTGTAATTTCTTTAAAAAAAAAAAAAAAACAATAAGCAAAACTTAAAATAAATAAATACATAAATAAATAAATACTGACTCCAAGCTTTTGAATGCTATAGTTTATAATGTTGCAAAAGCTTTTTATGTTAGATAAATGCTGATCTTTGGCTCTTTCTATTCGTCAAAGAATCCTGAAAAAAGCAAATCAGCATATTAGAATGATTAGAATGATAGGATCATGTGACACTGAATAGTAATGTTGCTGAAAATTTAGCTTTGTTCTCAGAAATAAATTACAAAAAAAAATTCAAATAGAAAGTATTTTTTTTTAAATAGTAAAAATATTTCACAATATTACTGCTTTTGCTGTATTTTGGATCAAATAAATGTAGGCTTGGTGAGCAGAAGAGACTTCTTTTAAAAAAAAAACAAAAAACACATTAAAACTCTAACTGTTCAAAAACTTTAAAAACTTGATACGGGATTCTTAAATAAATCGAAAGTTAAAAAAAAACAGCATTTATTTGAAATATAAATATTTTGCAACAGTGTAAAATGTCTTGTCACTTTTTATTAATTTAATGCATTTCTTCTGAATAAAAATAGGTTTTACTAGCCCTAATCTTCATCAATGTGTCTAGATCTTGTATAATACATTATATAATGTAGGCTAATATATAAATAATATATAATCAGTGTTTGTTTTGTTGATTTATTTATTTTTGTACGATAAACAATATTAGCCATCACTTGATGTAAAATCAGAGCCACTGATCCACAGGATCTGTAGGAAAAGCATCTCAGCTCTTTGTCTTCGTGTCATTGTTTTATTACCGTCTGTCGTGTGCACAAGGGAAGCAAAATAAATAACAGACGAAATGCACTGTGAATTTGAGGATGTGTACACATTTGTTTACGCTAGCATGACTGGATTATGGATATGGTGCGGCGGGATGTTATTTACAACGGAGACTCTGTCCGTGTCAATTCCTCCGCAGATTCATCTTCAATCTAGTGTATTCTCACCTCAACTCTTGCACATCCCATAGAGTGCCTGAGTCATTTATTATATTTGTGCAGTCACCATGGAGCACAAAATGCACTGGCGCTCCATAATGGACCGAGCGACTTGTTGTTTACGGACCCACGTCTACTTTAGCCAGTCGCTCTGAGAACAAAAATGCAGAGCGGAAAGAGTGGGAGAAATGGGAAGAAAAAAAAAAAAAGCTTGCTCCCAAATCGGCCCTAATGCTTTATTTAAGAGCAGTCTGCGTGGAATCCATTACACGTCCTGTCTGCTGCGCCAGCCTTCCTGCAGGCGGGAGAATATTAACAGCATCTTGCCATGTCGCTCCTGGGCAAACACAAGCGTCGTTCATCGACCTCCTGCAAATGTACCTTTGTCTTTAACCATGACCCAGTTGTAATCTGGCACCCCCATCTTTGTCCAGAGAGACAGTGGAAAAAATAGACGATGGGTTGTTGTTGAAGGCCAGCATAGAAGCCCTTAAAAGTGTGTGAAAGCCTGTATATGCATTATTCATGGAGTGCAAACATACTTTCTTTGTTTTTCCTGCTTTAAAGACAAATGCAATCTTTTAGTACTCACATAGTTTGTTGTCTTGTCATCCTATTTGAGGAAAAGTCCATTTATTGAGACAACATCTGATGTGTTGCATCTTACATTTACATTTATATATTTGGCAGATGCTTTTATCCAAAGCATTAAATGTTGACGTGTACATTTTATCACTTCTTGCTTTCCCTGGGAATCAAACCCGTAACCTTAGTGTTGCTAGCGCCATCGACTAAGATTATTAAATTCTGATTTATGAGGTCACATAACTCCCAACATCTTTCTTGTATAAACTAGAAGATATTTGAAGCTAAGCTGAGTAAAATTTCTCATGGCGCAGACTGTATTTCAAGGCTACGGCTAATATGCACATAGCCGATGGTGTTTTAGTAAGTCTGGAGCAGAAAATGGCCATTACGTTTTTTTAAATTCAAATCCCAAGCTAACTCTCAGGAAATAATGGCTTTCCCTTGCCATGAATTTTTCATTGTGTTAGGAAAAGAGAACCACTTGTTGATACCCTAAAACCCAGCAGGGCTGAAATGTTCCCAAACGATTTCGGATTTTTACCCAGAGCCGGCGCTCTTCTTAAAGAATGGGATAGACGTAAAACAGGTCAGCTGAATTTAGCTTTTATAGAGAATTGGATTTTTTCACCTTGTATTTGAACTTCCCCAAACAGGGAGATATTTGTTTTTTCACCCTGGTAAAAGGGATGGAAATGGATGTGGGGATATTGGCTGACTCAAAGTATTTGTCATGGCACATGTTATTCAGCTTTCTGCAGACAAGGCAATTACTTCAGCCTGCTGTTGTTACGAGCTTGATGTACGGGAGAGACCTTTCTTTGGATTAATATCACAACCCTGTTCCAGACGGTTGCAACATTTTGTTCTTTTTCTGTGATCGTTTAATTTATTATTGATCAGTGTGTCCGTTGCTCAGTCCAGCATGTATGTTCCCACATTCTTTTAATTCTGCCTGTCCATTTCCAACAGCCCACACAGGCCATTTTTCACTCTCCTAAAACGCATGAAACGCCTGGCCTGACATTTTATCAAAATGTAAAGAAGCAAAATGCAAGGACTTATACATGACTTCTAAGTCTGTTACTCTTTGGTAAGTCTGGTACTCTTTTTATATTATATTATATTATATTATATTATATTATATTATATTATATTATATTATATTAGACTTCAAATACCATGTACAGAAAATGTTTAGTTGTAGTAAAATCCTCTTACTAAATTTTCTACTTCATTGTATAGACCAGACAAACAAACAATCAAATAAATAAATAAATAAATAAATAAATAAATAAATAAAGTTTTGCAACAGTTACGGTTGTTTCAGTTCTGTAATTTGATTGACCAAGCGGTGCAAAACTCTAAAGTAACTGGGCATTGGTCTGAAATACTGATGTCGGTTCTTATTATATTATATTATATTATATTATATTATATTATATTATATTATATTAAAGATGTTTAATTGTATTTTTTTGTTTGTAAAAAAACTCTATATTATATGATATTACATTACATTACATTATATTATATTATATTACTAAATGGATTTTTTTAAAATAAAAACTACAACTAAACATTTTCTGCATTTAGTATTTTAAGTCAAATATAATAAAGATGAAAATATGAATATGAAAGATATTGTTGTTGTTTTAAAAAGTCCTCTTATTGTATTTGTTGTATTGTACTATATTATATTATGTTATATTATATTATAATAGACTTCAAATACCATATGCAGAAAATGTTTAGTTGTAGTTTTTTTTTTTTTTAAAAAAGTCCTCTTAGTAATATAATATTATAATAATCATAATAATGTTATTATGTTATGTTATGTTATATTATATGAAAGATTAAATAATTGTATTTTAATTATTAATTGTATTTTAATTATTAATTTTATTTATTTTTTTTTTTATTATTATTATTTTTTTAAAAGCCTCTTTCATTACATATATAGACCAAAGATGATTTTATTTAATTTTATTTTATTTTGGAATGGAAGCGTATCATCATTCAGTTCTACTGTTGCTATATTACAATATTAGATTAATGTCATGTAATATGTCAGTGATTTTAATTATATCATAAATTGCTTTTATATATCTATTTGCATTATAATGTAGACAATAATTGAAGTGAATTTGTTTAAAAAAAACATAATAGAATAGAATAGAATAGAAATGAGTGTAGGAAATAATATTTGAGCTGACAATCGATTAAACTATTAACAACAATAATTATTTGACCATTTTAGACATGAATTGTGCTGATCTGTAACTCAATTTTTTCAACAACTGTATAAAAACAACATCGCACTCACAATGTGTAGCTTGTTTTGTTGGTTTAATCTCCACTTTGCAAATGGCAACATTTCCTGAGTCTATAGGTATGCAAATGGATTCATGATATCATTGCCTGAAAGCTGTGTTTATTCATGAGCTCCTTTGATGCTGAGACACTGAGATTTTTATCCCCTTTTAAAACACAATGAACTTTGTGTTGCTCACTAAACAAATCAATGTAAGAGTGTAAAAAATTAATGATGTGACACTGTTTAAAAACAGTAGTCTACGGGCTTTAAATCAGCTGCCGAGGGGGTTGGGGGAGTAGTAATTTCCACTGAGTGCTCTGTTAATCAGACGGCAGTGAAGGAGTGAATTAAGACCCGACTCGTAAGTCTGTCAAAATGAATTGTTTAGTGGAGACTAATGAAAAAGGCTTAGGCATAGCCATACTCACATCAATAGATTTTTTATGAGCTGAACCAGCTCCTGCCAGCCTGTTGCTAATTGACATGGCTGAAGGTGTGTTTCTGATGCAGTGCGGTCGAGGGTCGGGTCTCGGAGGAGCACGTCGTCTCGCTGTGGCCCGGGCGGCGGCTGCGTCTTTATCACCTGGGCCATTTCCTGCCTGGGTTTATGATGGCTAAATTTACAGCACGTTGTGTCATTTTTCATGGCATCAGGCTGATAAACAACCTGCCTGTTTTTCTGATTCTCCACACACATGCCATCTCAAGCTCATTTTTGTTTCTTTACCACTTTTCCTTTTCTTTCACAACCCTGAAATTTGTGTCTTCTTGTTGTGTATCACTAAACTGTGAATGAATGGAATGAATGAATGGAATGTTTGCTGACATTTTCTGACTCGCTTAGCACTCCATTATTGCTTTTTTGCACCAGTGTTGAATAAACCTCAAACCACTTAACAGTTACTTGAAAATGAAAGGGGAAAAAATCCAGTAATTGATTCACATATAAATTAAAAATCAAATACTTGACTGCAGCAATTCTGTAATGTGTCTATTTATTTATCTAAAGTATTAAAATGTCAGGTTAATAACTGTCCAGATATAACAAGAGAAAAAAATCATTAAAAAAATAAAATACATGGAAAAATAAATAAATCTTCTATTATAGTTCTTAGAATGAAATGCAAAATCTGTTTTTTTTTTCTTGTTTTGTTAATATTTGAAAAATGTTGTCAGTCATTTAGGAAAAAAATGATATTTTTTTTCTGATATCTTATAATCACTATCATCATCATTTTATCTTCATTACATCACATTTTTGTGTATTTATTTATTTATTTATTATGAAATTGTTTTCAAAACTATATGAAACCAACATGAATTTTTACATGTGCTTCAAACTAAATTTTTCACTTTCATATTCTCTTATATGATCACACCACATTTTTAGAATTTTTATTATTATTATTATTATTATTATTATTATTATTATTATTATTATTATTATTATTATTATTATTGTTATTATTATTTTGGAAATTGTATAAATGTTTTCATTAATGTTTTTAGACTCTTATATGATTACACCACATTTTTATTTATTTATTTATTTATTTATTAATATTTTGGAAATTTTATACATTTTCTCAAAACTATATGAAAGCAACCTGAATTTTTCATTTTGCAGCATGTATAATTTCCATGTACTTTAAACTGGATTGTTTGCTTTCATAGACTCTTTTATACGATTACACCACATCTGTAGAGTATTTATTTATTTATTTATTTATTTATTTATATAAATGTTTTCAAAACTATATGAAACCAACCTGAATTTTTAATTTTGCAGCATGAATAATTTACATGTGCTTTAAACTAGATTTTTCGCCTTCATATTCTCTTATATGATTACAACACATTTTTAGAGTTTTTATTGTTATTATTACTATTAATATTTTGGAAATTGTATAAATGTTTTCATAAATGTTTTTTTAGACTCTTATATGATTACACCACATTTTATGTATTTATTTATTTATTGAAAATTGTAGAAATGTTCTCAAAACTATATGAAACCAACCTGAATTTTTCATTTTGCAGCATGTATAATTTACATGCACTTTAAACTGGACTGTTTTCTTTCATAGACTCTTTTATACGATTACACCACATTTTTAGAGTATTTATTTATTTATTATTTGTATTTTTAAATTGTATAAATGTTCTCAAAACTATATGAAACCAACCTGATTTTTTCATTTTGCAGAAAGAATAATTTAAATGTGCTTTAAACTAGATCTTTCGCTTTCATAGACTCTTTTATATGATTACAACACATTTTTAGAGCATTTATTTATTTATTTATTTGGAAATGGTAGAAATGTTCTCAAAACTATATGAAACCAACCTGAATGTTTCATTGTGCAGCATGAATAATTTACATGTGCTTTAAACTAGATTTTTCGCTTTCATTGACTCTTTTTAATATGATTACACCACATTTTTTGAGCATTTATTTATTATTATTTGTATTTTGTAAATTGTATAAATGTTTTCAAAACTGTATGAAACCAACATGAATTTTTCATTTTGTAACATGAATATGCATGTGCTTTAAACTAGATTTTTCACTTTCATAGTCTCTCTCATATGATTTCACCACTTTTTTTTTACAGTATTTTATTTATTTATTGGAAATTGTAGAATTGCTTTCAAAACTATATGAAACATTTTGCAACATGAATAATTGCATGTGCTTTAAACTAGATTTTTCTCTTTGACAGACTCTCATACAGTATGCCATTGGCTCAGTAACTGTAGAACATACTCAGATATGGTTTTTTAAGAAGTGTATATGCTTACATCCGATAGGTCCAGTCTTGTATGAACGTGGCTGGTATTTCAATATGATTTCACCTCTAACAAATGCCCTTCACTCTCTATTCATCTCTCTTTTCTATCTACACACATACTCATTGCTCTTTTAAATAATTCACAAGCAATCAACTGCGTTCTGTGTGAATTCAGAATAAGCTACCGAACAGACTGGAAAAGAATAGCAAGGAAATGCAGTGTTTGTGTGTGTGTTGGAACTGTTTTTAGATTGTGCTGACTAGCAAAGTTTCTCCAATTAGCATTTGCATTAAAAGCTTTTGCTGAGAAGGGTGAATTGGGAAGACGGCAAGAGTTTAGACGAGACCCCCAACAATTAATTCAATACGGCTCTTTAATAATGCACTAAAATATTCATTAGACTGATAAGAATGGAATGATAATTTCCAGGTCAGGCTGGACTATAAGAAGATAAAGAGGGGAAAAGGCCTTGCTTTGGCAGTGCGACGAGAATCTATCAGTCTCTCCTGAGGAAAGTTATTCGTTATTACACTAGTATTATGGACTAGCCTCGACTGTATGATTTGTAATGGAATTTATCTGCCAAGGCCAGAGGTGGGTCATTAGATAAGAAAAAATATGGGTCAGTCTGGTCTGAATGGATCTGACTTGTAGATGTACACCAAATCAAAGAGACACTTAAAGGGATAGTTCACCTGAAATGAACATTTGAATTGCTCACCCTCATGTTGTTCCAAACCTGTAACACCGTCGTCCATTTTTAGAACGCAAAATAAAATATTTTTAAAGAAATCTGAGAGTTTTTTGACCTTGCATAGACAGCAACCTAACTAACATGTTAAGGTAGTAAGGACATTGTTAAAATAGTCCATGTGACATCAGTGGTTCAACTGTAATTTTATGAAGCTACGAGAATGCTTTTTGTGCACAAAGAAAACAAAAATAATGATTTTATTCAACAGTTTCTGTTTATTTCAGTTGCTGTCTATGCAGGGTGAGAACAACTCATTTTCACTCCCGACTCGTCACATATTGATGCTTGGTCAGGACCCCTTGCCGTCACTTTTTGACGCACAGGGTACCCCTTTACCATCATTTTTTCGAAGTGCAGGTTCCTCCATTGCTTTAATTAAGAAATCTTGGTGTCAATATGCTGATGCGAAAGGCACTGGGAATTTTATCATCATGATTAAATTACATACTGGGTAATAATTTTGCCGTTATTGCACATATTTTGTTGTGTGTGTGTGTGTTTGTAAACGTAAACAGTCAAAACAATTATTTTTACACATTTATGAGCACATAACCAAACTCCTGCCCCTAAACCTAACTGTTTCTCAATATAAAACACAGGATATAACAGGCAGATACAACTGCAGTCACAATATATTTAAAAAGTATTAATATCCCAAGTCTTCCGAGGCAAAACGATTGATTTCTGAGAGGAATAGATGCAATCGCCGTCTGTATCCGGCATACATCTCACCCTGTGTGCAGTCTGTGAACAAATTAAAAAAACGTCAGCTTTGGTTGTGAAATGTCATTGACTCTTGTGTGTCTCGTGACCGATTGCGTCATGCTAAACAAGTTTGGGAGTGTCTTTTTGAATGTGATATATGTGGGAGCCAGATCATTTTCAGCTGTTAAAAACTTATGATTTACTCTGTTTTTCGCATAAAGATATCGGAGGACTTGGAAGGGGTTCTGGAGGACAAGGGATTCTGACCAAGCATCAGTAAGTGACGAGGTGGGAGTGAGAACATATTGGTCAGAAAGCTCTCGGATTTCATTGAAAATATCTGAATTTGTGTTCTGAAGATGAACGAAGGTCTTACTAGTTTGGAACGACATGAGGGTGAGTAATTAATGACAGACTTTTCATTTTTGGGTGAACTCTCCCTTTGAAGGTAAAGTACTGTATGTCTTTTTTGCATCAAGTGGATTTGCAAAAAAAAAAAAAAGTTTTTATACTGTATCTTTTATTTGGACAAAGAATCAGCCCTTCCTGAACCAAAACCAAACTTTGTGTGAGAAACAGACCAAAATGTAAAAAAATAAGTGTTGTTTGTGGCAGAAATTGTGGCATAACGTTGATTACCTCACAAATTAATTTTGACTGTTTGACAGTGCAAGAACTTAGAAGTGAATGAGGACAGTTTATAAACAATTAAATGCTAACTTTTTAATAGTATAGCCACAAGATGCACAATATGTTTAATGACACTATTTGTAAGAAAATGCCTAGTATTATTTTATATCTAAAGTTCTGTCCAGTTTTACAATTTTGATGTCTTGTCAACACCCATTCTTATGGGTAAATGGTAAAATGACTAAAAACGAATTAACATCTCAAATAATGTACATGTTTTAACACAATAACATAATAATTAATATACTGTAAATGCTTTTATAAATCTGGTTTTAAATCTTTCAAAATTGTCCCTATTCACATTTAAAAAATGCCTAACCAAGCCAACAAGTTAAATTTATTTTTAAAGTGTCTTTTAACAAGTGTTTTTTTTGTTTTGTTTTGTTTTTTTTTTGGTGGTGGTGGTGGAGGTGATCACCAATTCCGTAAATATTGTGGACTGAGCTTGTTTTGGACATTGGAAATGGCAGAGAAGATAAACTGTGGACTCTCTATTGCCATCTGTGGTTAAAACATAAAATTACTTCCATAACTTCTTGGCTTCACAAGCTCTGAAAAAAATGTATGCTTTTTTAAACATGTTGTAATATTATAAGGAAATGATGCCAGATTTTTTCTTTGTGGGTGAACAACCCCTTTAAAACTGTTGATTAAACTGTGATTTCTCATTCATGTCTAATGTTAGCTGGACTAGAATTGATTCTTTTTGAGGCCTGTGACCTTATCAGTTACTCATTCCAAGCATGAGAACCATCCTGCCTTCTAATGAAGACTTGTAATCTACAGAGTCTAAGAAGGACCCGTTTTCTCCACTGTAACCTAATTGTTTCCTAATTCTTTTCTGTCTGTTTTTGTGACACTGATTAGACGGCCGACAAGAAAGTAATTATCTCCAAGCTCCAACACTTGGGAGGTGCCTGCTTTTGTGTTATTTTTAGTCATCATCCATCAAGCCCGTCACGCTGAACTCCATAAAAATGGATAAACGGCAGTTTATCTGTGTGTGTATGTGTTCTGTATGTAATTATATTTCATTGTTTAAGAGGACGGTTGCGCGATTTGGAGTCAGTGGGCTGTTGCTCAACTGATGACAGCTGTGCTGGTCTCGGGGGACGTGCGATTTGGCACACATTGGTTAGAGGTTCCAGGTGTAGAAATGTCATATTTATGCATTTTTATGCGTGCTGATTTATACATTTGTCACATGGCAGTTGCTATGTGTTTAAATATAATCGCACAGGAAGTTTTCACCATGACCTTTTACCGTTCTTTTTTAATTCATGGGTTTTCAATCTTGAAATTTAAAACTCACTGTTTCATGAGTAAAAGTCCATTTATACGTGTGAGAAAAATATTCAGTGTAATTTTATAAAAACGTGATGTTTTCAAAATGAAATAATTTACCTTTGACATTAAGATTATAATTGCAACCAGGAATTAAAATTGTACAAAGTAACTATACTTTCAGTCTTGTTGACGTTCTCACATGCTCACTTTTTTCTTCAAGGTCTTGGTTATCTCATTCAGACATCGTAAACAGTAACTCTAATTCTAGTGCCTTATTGCCCCCTCTGTGATGCTTAGTTTGACACACTTTTATGAGTGTTGTTCCCCTGAGAGAAATCTGGAAGTGAAAATGAGACGTTATGAGCCAGTCCTTTTCTACTTTCCCTCAGGCCAAAATCAACCCTCATCCCCCTCCACCTTCAACTATTATCCACTAAACAGTGACCTGGGACTCTCTGATAGGGAAAGATTTACTGTGCTAGTGCTAATATGGTGCTAAGCAGCACGGTCATAAGCGGTTGGATGACAGCTGGATGAAGTGACTTTCAGGAAGAGAACATGTCGGCTGATTGGATCCTGTGAGGCTGTGCCTGGGAATGTCCTGGATATGGCCTTTGGTTGACTGCATGTGGGAAAATCATTTTATTCAACTCATTTTGCGTGATGGTTCTGTTATTCTCATTTTCTTACCTGCTTTCATCATCTAGCTCTCACTTCCTTTCTTGTTCCCTCTATTGTTTCTTCTATTATTTTTGATTTCCTTAAAATGTACATTTTGTCAAAATACTTAATGTATATTTAATATACCTTTCTAATATACACTGCCGTTCAAAAATCTGTGAGTGCTTATTTGATTAAAAATACTGAGAAAAACAGAAACATTATTGCAATTTAACATAGTGGTTTTCTATTTTAATGTACTTTAAAATAGAATTTATTCATGTGATGCAAAGCTGAATTTTCAGCATAATTACTCCAGTCTTCAGTGTCACAATATCCTTTAGAAATCATTGTAATATGCTGATTTATTAAATGTTGGAAACAATTGTGCTGCTTAATATTGTTTTGGAACCCGTGATACATTTTTCAGGACTCTTTAATGAATAAAATGTTTAAAATAACATAATTTATTTAAATTAGAAATAGTTTGTAACAATTTACACTACTGTTCAAAATCATTTTTTATTGCAGCTTTTTTCTTAGTTTGATAGAAATTAAAGGATGTTTTAAAATGATAAAATGTGATAGTAGAGATATTTATAGAAAATATTTCTATTTTGAATAAATGCTGTTCTTTTTAACTTTTTATTCATCAAAAATATTTTGCATTTTTGATCAAATAAGATTCTGTCTTTTTATTATTATTATTAAAATACAGTATTTTTCTACATTGTATTTTGTACAGTATTTTTTTTTTTTTTACTAATTTTTACATTGAAAACTGTTTCTATTTTTATATATTTTAATGCTGATTTGGTGCTAAAGAAACACTTTTTATTACAAATGTCAAAAACAGTAATGCTAAATAAAATTGTTCATTTTTAAAAAAAAAAATAATTACTATTAAAAAATAACTTTAACTAACTAACTAAATAATAAGAAAAAGAATAATGGCAAACTATTGAATGGTTGTGAATGTGGCAGTAGTTCATTGTTAATAAAACACTGTTTAACTTTTAATTTTGTAATGAATGAAAGGTCACATTAAAACTTTCTTGGAAACATTTGCCATGTCTTTTTTATTTTATTTTATTTTACTTTGCTTTGTAAAGCAATGAAAAAATGTCTACATAAAATGCTAACTATGAAATTTCCCTTTAGCAAGACGAATAAAAAATGCTTAACATTTCATTACCATCACTGTCATTTCCACCACAATACGCTGTCATACAAAATACATAATTTAAGAGTCAAAAGTAATTCAAATGTAAATTCACATAATTGCAAACTGGTCTGGCATTCAGTGGTGTCTGCAATAAAGATGAAGATGAAGACAATTCTTTAAAATGTTTAGAAGCTTTTAGCGCTCACTAGTGCCCCCTTTGTGGCTGTTATGCACCCTTGATGTGCTCTTTTGCCTTTTGGGTCACAAACACTGGCAGAAATATGTTCAAGGACTCTCTATACTTTAGGTATGTTACGACTCTCTCTCGCACTGCGGCTCTTCATTAGCAAAAGACCCAGTAGGCTTTACCCCAGCCTTTCTGAATGGACATTAGTTACTGTTCCAGCAATCTACTGAGACACCATGCACAAAGTTGATTGATTTGTTGTTTTTTATTGTTATTCTTTATCGTCCTGCTACTCTCTCTGACTTTATCCACTTCTCTCTCTCAGTGCTTTAAAATCCCACGATGGGCCCATACAGTGGCCAGAAATAATGCAGGCAGTTTGTGTGTGTGTGTGTGTGTGCACAGGCAGATGAATGTGTCTGTCGGCTCAGTGTTTTGGTCCATTGTTTGTGTCGGGCTCTCTCTCGTACACAGAGAGGCATGTGGTGATGGAAATGAATGGGTATTGTTGAGAGTTATCTGTTATGTGGTGACACTGCATCATTACGAGGCCTCTGCCATGATGCTACTGCAGAGCATGGCCAGCCTGAGGGGACAGACAGATTAGAAAACACATACTGTATATGCTCTTTGGTTTTATGCAGAAAAAGAGAGGATGAGAGAGACTGAAATTTGTGAGAATTACCCTTAGACATGCCCTTTTGACCAGCACAGAACTGGTGAAGCTAATGCTGGAAAGTCTGACAGACAGTTATCTACAGACAAACATTCCCTGAAGTGATTTTTTTGTTGTTGTTGTTGTTTGTCCTCCAGTTGAGTCTCCTGGACTTGACTATGGACATTCTGCCTTATTTTGGACAAGAACCGCCCACTTAGACAGTTGTGTGATGTGATCAATCACAATTTTAGGAGGAGGTTCTAAAATTGATCAGGCCACTCTTTAGTGTATAATTGTGGAAATAAGTTATTTAATTTTTAAAGGATTAGTTCACTTCCAGAACAAAAATTTCCTGATAATTTACTTACCCCCCTGTCATCTTCATGTCTTTCTTACCTCAGTTCAAAAAAGAAATTAAGGTTTTTAAGGAAACATTCAAGGATTTTTCTCTATATAGTGGACTTCAATGGTGGCCAGTGGGTTGAAGGTCCAAACTACAGTTTCAGTGCAGCTTCAAAGGCCTCTACATGATCCCAGCCAAGAAATGAGGGCCTTAGTGAAACAATTGTTCATTTTCTAAAAAAAAAAACATTAAAATTTATATAATTTTTAACCACAGTTGACTTCATGCATTAAATAAACACATTAGAAATGTCACGCATGGTTAGTTCTTCGTCTATGTACTTCGGTTCAAAAAGGTAGGGTAGGGCAAAAGACTCATCTCATCTCTATTTTCTCCTCCAACTTCAAAATCGTCTGGCGTTGTTTTACCTTTTTTTTGTAAAGGGTGTTTGACTTTCTTTGGATGTTCTCTTTGTAAACACTGGGTTGGTACTTCCGCCTATGTCACACATGCATAATTATGTAATGCGTGAGGTCGAGCTAGTGCACAACGAACATTTGTGGTTAAAAAGTATATACATTTTAATTTTTTTTTTTAGAAAATAATTTATCATTTCACTAGAAAAGACACTTATTCCTCAGCTGGGATCATGTACAGCCCCTTAAAGCTGCATTGAAACTGCAATTTGGACCTTCAACCCATAGTCCACCACTTAAGTCCACTATATGGACAAAAATCCTGGAACGTTTATCTCAAAAATCTACACTTTTGACATAGGGGTGAGTAAATTATCAGAATTTTTTTATTCTGAAAGTGAACTAGTAAAGTGAATCTCACAGATTTTGAGCCTGATTTGCACCCTAAATCGATGAGGGTTGGGTGGACGTGGAAGATTCAAGGCTTGTCACAAATGACTTAACCTTAATTGTATGATGTAATTACAATTATTTAACCTCTCTCGATCGAGTAAGTGTGTCCCCGATCTCAATTCGCAAAAAAATCAGACATGTTTGATAGTGAAACTGTCCTTTAGTATGTAGTCTCCACCAGTTTTAAAGGGGTCATCGGATGCAAAGTTTACTTTTACATGTTGTTTGAACATTAATGTGTGTTGGCAGTGTATGTACACATCTCCCCTTTGATAAAAATAATATCCCCTTTTTCAAATCGAGCCATTCTCAGATGCCTCAGAGGCCGCTCCCACGATAGTTGATTGACATGAGCGTCTTACCCCAGACCCACCCTAAATCAGCTGTAACAGTCCGACCTCCATTGTTTCGATGCTGGAGCAGGGATGTAAGTTAGACAAGAATATCTCCGATTGAGCGATTG
>JAHKKF010529396.1:3780-19697 GCA_019740295.1 Labeo calbasu | reverse complement strand
AAAATCAGGGCATTATATGGAGAAAAATCCTGAAATGCTTTCCTCAAAAAACATAATTTCTTTACGACAGAAAGTCATGAACATCTTGGATGACAAGGGGGTGAGTAAATTATTTGTAAATTGTTGTTCTGGAAGTGGAATTCTCCTTTAAGTCTTGATTCAATATAAATACTCAAAATCAACCTTTTTTTCCTCCTGGAATAAATGTTGGTTTTGCATGGTGTTGTATTGTATTGCATTGGATATGCCAAACAAGCAATATGTCTTTCCTCACCGTTCTGTAATTATTTAAATCAATTGTCAGTAATGTTCTGGCTGTTAAATGTGCTAAAAATGTGTCATAGACAGTAATTGCCATTTTGAACAGTATATCTCTGTGCACCTTTCTTCAGTAATGTTGGCTTCCTTCCCAGAGATGCAAAGAGGGCGAGAGCGACCGCTGACAGCTTTGATTGATCGTTTGCCACTGGGCCATTCTAGAAATATCTGAGCCTAATTGAACATAATATCAGTGAGGCAGGAAAGCTCATTGAAAAATGACTGTCACAGCCTCTTTATTTACAGCCAGCCATTATCACCGTAATCAGGTTTTCCTCCCCTTCCCCCAGCCAGAGTTTCTCCACTGGAAATGAGAAGAACTGTGTGCTTGGCGCTCTCTTTACACCTCTTTGACAATTCATCTTAATAACTCCAGCAAAGAACTGTTCATCCGTAGAGGAAGGTCTTACTCTCCGCCGGCAGAGATCTGAGAGGAGACATAAGGTTTCTGACTGATGATGACAGTACAGCCTACTGTATTATGGTAGTATTGAATAGTAGTGCAATGGTTGCAATTTTTGTAGAACATTGTTTAGTACAGTATATTGTATAATACAACATATAGTGCAGTTCAGCAATATTGTAGAGTTTTAAAGTAGTAGTGAGCTATATTAACATTTCCTGCCCCTATTTTTTGAATTTTGAAGTGCGCTGGTCCTCTTTTCATCCAGGTCTGTTGGATTCTCCATGAGGGAAAGTGTTTTTGTTGGTCAGGGCAGGTGGCACTGATGAGCCGTTGAATGTGATGTGAGGGTGGAGAGTGGAAAAACCAGCTTCTGACTCTCTGAGGCCCTGAAGCACCATCTGTCAGTCCCCTCTTCTTCCTCACTGAGGGACGGATGGGAGGGGACAGGTGGTCAGGCCCAGTTGGAAGGTTGAAGCTGAGCATGACCAGTCTTGTATCTGTAGGTCTCATCTACGTCTTTTAATTAAACTACACTAGTGCTTAGATCTTGGATACAACCTACAAGATTCTCACTGTGCTGCTATAAGCCAATAATTCGAGCCATCGTTTGGACATACGGGATACTGGAGTCACATAATGGACTTGACAAGCCATGCATGTACTTACAGGATTAATAAGATTATCATTGCCATCTGTATGTGCATAATTGACACATTACAACACCTTTAAGATGGCATGAACTATAGACTTTGGATAAAGCGTTCTGGCTTGAAACTGTAAATGCCGCAGTCCGATAAGTCTAACTCAATCTGACATAATGACATCATTATCACATGGCACAGCTGATTGGTTCTCTGCTTTATCGGTAGCCAATGAGCTCACTGTTCAGCATTCAAATATCTGACTAGTGCTTGCTGTAGCAGTTGCAGTGTGCTTCAGAAAACCTCCACCTTCCCCAGCTCCACCTGTGTAGGTCTGGTATAGGGTCATTCATGTATGTTATATGGGGGTTATTTCATGCATGTTACATGTGCAGCAGCAGTATTTCTTACATGCTCACAGCAGCATGTTGTAAATGTATTGGCAGTAGCAAGTCTCAGCAGCAGCATAGCAGATCTATTCTGCCAAGACCAAACATGTAGATTACCATGCCAATCCCTCCGAGGGCTGTCATGACAGAACTATCATTATTGATTTTTGTTATGGATTTGAACTTGGTTGTGAGCTATTTTTACTTAAGAAACCATGTTTAGAAAACCTTAAAAATCGCATTGCAATGTCCTGACAACACCTTAACGTAATTTCTGAGAGTTGGTAGACACCAGTGTGGCATCACGTTGACAGAGACCGACATGAGCGTCTTACCTCAGACCCACCCGAAATCAGCTGTAACAGTCTGACCTCCATTGTTTCGATGCTGGAGCAGGGATGTAAGTTAGACAAGAATATCTCCGATTGAGCGATTGAGGTGTTGTGTTGCTGGATGTAATAATGAACATAGTGGTCGTCATTTACTCCCGACATCTGAGCCGCTGAAGATGCAGTGGATTACGTTTGTTTGTGAAGAGAATGCACCTCCCGATCTACATAAACGCATCTATGTTCGCACAAATCATTCGTGATGCAGCTTCACTTACAGCAGAAGTGAGAATAAGGGTTTTTTTAATGAATCTTTGCAATTACCTTTCCTAATAACCTGTTAGCTAGCAAGTTTAGCTGCTAAACGGGGCTAAATGCGGCTAAAGTAAACAGGCTTGTCACTCCACAGAGAGAAGAAAGGGGCGGGGGAAGCAGAGCTCATTAACATTTAAAACAACCTCGACCAGAACAGGATGATTTTTGCAGAGCTGATTTTGGCAAGGTAAAAAAGGTGTTTTTTTACACTACCATTGAGAATTTTTAACCAAAGTATATTATAGACTTTTCATTAAGACCCTAAAGAATCATATCAACGTGTGGAAAATGGGCATCCGATGACCCCTTTAACCAGTAAGTCTGTATTGTAGCTCATTAAGGTTTGTGCTATGACTGTCTGTTCACTTGTGGGTGATATTTCATATTTGTTGAGCTTCCAGTGCAAAAAAGGTTACTTTTGCTAAAACTACCTTGTAAATTTCGTTTAGGAATGAATTCACTGTTTTTCACAAATAAAGTTGTCAGAGACACACAAGCTCAGGTGTATCTTTAAAAAGAAAGGAACTTGAGTGTTTTTTTTTTCTCCTGCAGTATCAATTGTTTTTAGTTTAGAAAGTGTGTCCTTGCGTAAATGGACTCTGAAATCATTTTTATAATAATACTAAATGATTTCCACTGTAATTTTAGTATGTAGAGCCTTACTGATAGAGTCGTATGGCTACGTAGTTTAAAAATGTTTATTTGTCTAGTGTGAATGACTGAATAAGAAACTAGTAGTTTCTAAGGAAGTCAGTTCGAGACCACATCTTAAATCCATATTGTATTTTCAAACTCTAAATAGATTATTAGCCCCATAACCTGCTTATGAGATTCCCAGTTTTAATTTATTGTATGACCTTTGTCACTGGCACCTAGGCTCTGGTAAACACAACATTAATGGTAAATGAGATTTTGTGCACCAAGATAAATAGCCATACATTCTGTCATTCATCACGGCACATCCGCCCAAACACGCCTGAGGCGAGAGTCGCCTGCTGATCTAGACTAACAGTTCTCCCCACATCAGTACCAGAATGAACTGCCTTCCCAGAGTGCCAGGAAGCTGTTTTTGAGGCTGTTATCTTTAGTCTCTCGTGCAGGGGGCTGCTCCGCTGCAGATATACGGTACCTGCTTCAGTATTCTCCTTTAAGCCCTCATCCACTTCCCAAACTCTTCCCTAATGTCCCCCCTCAGCTCTGGCAAGGCATATGATCTCATCAAAATTCAATTTTACACTCTAGGAGCTTTCCCAACGATAACGAAGGATAAAGGCGTTTTTTCCCTTGCTAGCCATCTGTAACCTGCAGTGTAAAGCTGGAGAATCGTTTCTGCCACCGTTCGGAAGAGCGGTTTGAGTACTGAATCCTAATCGGCAAGCTCCAGACAAGCACAGGGACAAAGAGGGGTGGGGAGTTGGTGAAGGAGAACACGGAAAGGCACTTCACGGAAAACCTGCAGTTGTTGCTCTAGGTCAGGGCGGTGTGTGCGTGTGTCCGTATGCGGTGWRACRTATGTTGTGTAAAAAATGTTGAGCCGCAKTTTCCTCGAGGGCTGCGGGAAATGGGTTTGCCGAGGTGACAATGAGCAATGGCACAGGCTTTGCTGGCCTTTCTCGAGCCAAATGGAAAAGTGGTTACTTGTTTTCTCACTCCGTTGTATGAAATCCTTATAGATTTTCTACAATGTTACAAAATCGATCCTCATGCTGGAATAACATAAATCTCCTGTGGTGTTTGCTTTGGTGCTTTTAACAACATTTTTACTCTTGTCTAGTTAAAAAAACGATTCTGTTAAAAATAAAAATGGTTTTATTGCATGACCAAAGGACATTGAGTTTTGGAATGATAAAGTTGAGGAAATTGTGATAGATTTTCATTTTTGAGTGAACTGTCCATTTAAGGTTGTAAATTCTTCATGTACACATTTAATTTGGGACGTTTTTAATCATTTAAAGACACATTTAACTGTTTTTAAATGGTTGGTGTTTTTAAAGATTTGCTTTGAGTGTTAGAAGATGGCAAAGGTCACCCTAAATGTGAGCATGCACAATTAAACATCCAAAAATTGGTCATCATCTGTAAAAATAAAAAATAAAAATAAATAAATAAGTAAAACTCCTATTATCAGCCTGCAACCAAAATGTGACCCTGGACCACAAAACCAGTCATTTTATTTAAAATTGAGATTTGTACATCATCTTTGATATATTTGATCATTGATATATGGTTTGTTAGGATAGGACAATATTTGTTCGCGATACAACTAATCTGAGGGAATCTGAGGGAGCAAAAAATCTAAATATTGAGAAAATCGCCTTTAAAGTTGTCCAAAGTTCTTAGCAATGCATATTACTAATCAACAATTAAGTTTGATATATTTATGGTAGGAAGTGTACAAAATATTGTCATGGAACATGATCTTTACTTAATATCCTAATGATTTTTGGCATAAAAGAAAAATTGATAATTTTGACCCATTCAATGTATTTTTGGCTATTGCTACAAATATATCTGTGCTATTTAAGACTGCCTTAGTGGTCCAGGGTTGGTTGTAGGCTGTTTTATTTATTTATTTAATTGTTTAATTATTTATTTTTAAAGAGGTTATCGGATGCCCATTTTCCACACGTTGATATGATTCTTTAAGGTCTTAATGAAAAGTCTATAATATACTTTGGTTAAAAATTCTCAATGGTTGTGTAAAACAACGCCCTTTTTACCTTGTCAAAATGAGTTCTGCAAAAATCATCCCATTCTGAGTGATTGTTCCTTTAAATGCAAATGACCTCTGCTCACCCCGCCCCTCTCTTCTCTCTGTTGAGTGACGAGCCTGTTTACTTTAGCTGCATTTAGCGTGTTTAGCCGCGAAACTTGCTAACTAGCACGTTATTAGGAAAGGTGATTGCAGAGATTCATAAAAAAAAACCTAATCTTTTGCGAGCATCTACCCATCTCTAGAATTTTCGGTTCTTCTTAGCAATTTCAGATGTTTTC
Organism: Labeo calbasu; assembly: GCA_019740295.1. Taxonomy (NCBI): domain Eukaryota; kingdom Metazoa; phylum Chordata; class Actinopteri; order Cypriniformes; family Cyprinidae; genus Labeo; species Labeo calbasu. The sequence continues at coordinate 14,305 of JAHKKF010529396.1, read as the reverse complement.
ACCCCTATCATCAGTCGTTTATGTGAGCTCCCTCCACCGTGTAATCTACAGAGAATGAGGTGGAATGAATCACTGAATGATTTTCCTGTCACCCATTGGCCTCTGTTCTACCTGAGAGACGTTTAGCATTGTAATGTACCTCTGCTGAGGTGGGAGTGAGTGAGTGAGTGAGTGTGTGTGTGTGTATTTGTGTGAATGTGAATGAGTGGAAACCTTGAGAGGTCGTACCTGAGGGCCAGATACTCATGTTGCAGATGGGCTTGAAAAGCACTCATTGATTCCTCTGTCTAGAAGGAGGCATTTATGGGCAAATCCATTAAAATCCTTCTGTTAAAAGCTGTTCCATCTGTGTTAGTGACCAAGAATAGAAAAACAGAGTAGACGTGGGACATAAACACACATTTGATGCTCCACATGGATATGTTAAAGGAATAGTTTGCCTAAAAATTCAGATTTTGTCATCATTTACTCTGTTTTATGTTATTCCAAACCTTTACGTTTTTCTTTCTTTGGTAGAACACAAAAGAAGATATTGCAGAATGCCCAAGAGTGTTCTTTTATAATGAAAAGAAAAAGATTTAAAAAGAAAGAAAATTGGTTTGTGCAGCTTACTGGTTATCTCTGGTTAGAGCTTAGTTCTTGTTAAAGTCAACATGAAATGAAAAATTGGCACTTTATTTTCTTAATGAGTGTCTGAGGTCTTATTGTCCTCAATTTATTAACGTTAAGAAAAACATATAATCAACATTCCTACAAAATCTGAATCCTTTGCCTTTGAAATTAATGTTCTTTTCTTCTGATGTGACCAAGGCCATGTAGGCGAGAAGAGTTTGACCCAGAAACATTAGTGAATATATACAAAAATATATACAGAAATCTGTACTGATTAATATTTTTCAGAGCATTTATTTAAAATAGAATTTTTTTTTTAACATTATAATGTTTTCACTGTCGCTTTTGAATAATTTAATACATCTGGTTGACAAAAAACAAAAAAAAGCACTGACCCCAAACTACTGAACGATATACACTACCAGTTTTTAGACAGTAACATTTTAAATGTTTTTTTTTTTCCCACCAAGCCTGCATTTATTTCATCCAAAATACAGCAAAAGCAGCAATATTGTAAAATATTTTTACTATTTAAAAGAGTTGTTATCTATTTGAATATATTTTAAAATTTAATTTATTCCTATGATTTCAATGCTGAATTTTTAGCATCATTACTACACAGAAATATTCTGATTTGCTGCTCAAAATGCATTTATTATTATTATTATTATTATGATGTTGAAAACAGATGAATAGAATTTTTTTCAGCATTTATCTGCAATCAAAATCCTTTGTTATATTATAAATGTCTTATATCATCACTTTTAATCAATTTAAAGCGTCCTTGTTAAATTAAAGTATTAATGTCTATGATTTCTTTCCAAAAAATGAAAAAAAAAGCATACTGACTCCAAGCTTTTGAATGGTATAGTGTATAATGAATTTAAATATTTTTAAATATTGACGAAAATAATAATAAAAAATGTTTCTTAAACAGTCAGCATATTAAAATGATTTCTGAAGGATCATGTGACACTGAAGACTGGAATAATGACGCTGAAAATTCAGCTTTAACATCACAGGAATAAATTACATTTTAAAATATATTCAAATAGAAAATAATTATTTTAAATAGTAAAAATATTTCACAATATTACTGCTTTTGCTGTATTTTAGATCAAATAAATGCAGGCTTGGTGAGCAGAAGAGACTTTTTTTAAAAAACATTAAAAATCTTACTGTCCAAACACTTTTGCCTGGCAGTGTATACTAAAATTATACCAAAAGTTTTTACAAAATCATTTTTTAATGCCTGATATGTATAATTTTCTACTAAATATTCAATATCACTTTAAAATATGTCACATTCGAGAAGTTAAATGCGTTGTGAATACTGTTTTATGCTGTCTATAACTTGGTCAGTATTGCATGTCGGTCTTTGCTTGAACTCAGAGCGTGAGATTGAGTTTTACTTCATAAAGCACCTGTAACCTCTCTAACCTGATCCGAATTCCAGTTGCCTCTTGGCAGGTGTTCCCTGTTCACCTACTTTTCATCCAGTCCATTACTCCTGAAGAGCATCTGTGCGTGCGTACGTGATCTCCTCTGGCATGCTTCACCCAGAATCCCTCTCCCTGGGGCTTTCTCCCTCACCCAAATCCCATAATTGATGGAATTTCCCCAGATGAGAGCGAGTAACTGGAAGTATCACATATGGAGCAGTCAAAAGACAACACACGGGGGATTAATTAGCTACAGTAACCCCGTACTGCCTTCACATGAGCTCCATTCTATTCTCATTACCTCCAACCCCCAACGGCTTGTAACCCTGCTCCTCATAAAACACACACTTAATCAATATTCACATTCTGCTGCTATTGATCGCAGCCTTGAGCGGGTCTGCCCCGCCACTGACGCTGTTGCAAGACCCTTGATTTCCGCCCAACATGTCCACAGTTGGTTCCTTCACCATATGGTTTATTGAATTTGATTGTGTATTAGCAGGATACTCATACTTTTGAATAATTCAGGATTATAGTAACTCAGCTGTTATTGTTGTGTTCAGAGATAAATGGGTGTTTCTCTGGATTCACGGAGGCAGTTTATCTGCTTCTCCATTTAAATGTTGTTTTGAGTGCTGGTGGGATGAATGCTAATGATTCTAATTAATTGCAGATTTGATATGATCTAATTTGTCATAACATGCACAAACAAGTCCTTTCGTTTTCCACTGGGAATCAAGTGTATTCATTTCTAATTGATATTACTGTTTTGATATCTTGACTGAATAACATGTCCCATAGACTCAAGCCTTATCTGGAGACCAGAATATTATAGAGAGTTGGGCAATGCCCTAGCAACCACCCAGAACACCCTAGAAACTGCACAGCATTTAGGGTTGTGCGTCATTCAGAATTTAACTGAGAATGCCTTTTGGCTGAATTTGAATTGAGTTGGCAAACAGAATACCAAATTTCAGATAAGAATGTAATAGCATTAAAAAGAACTGAAATTTTAAAAAATCATATAACTAAATGGTTTATCCAGAAGAGCGAAGTTTAAGACAAACTTTAAATGTTTGCTTGAGAAAACCTTGTTGAAATCTTTGATGTTTGAAGGTTTACTTACAGGTCAGTGTTGTTTTAGAATTGTTTATGTATATTATTATTGTTTATTTAATTTTAGTTCAAGTTTTAGTAATTTGAATGGACTTTTCTCATTTTTATTATTTTTTTGTATTTCTGTATAGCTTTAATTAATTTAAACTTCACATTAATTTATTTCATTTTTAGTTTAGCAATTTTAGTACTTCAACTTAAATTGATTTAATGCCATGCCAACATTTTTTTTTTTAATTTTCAAGTTTACATATAATAGTTTTATTTTACTTCAGCTTTATTTTTGTCACAGAAGCACCTGGCTCCACCCTCAATCAGTCCACGCTGCCATCTATTCGCTCTATGTCACCTGATTATTAATTCTAGTCACCTGTTCATCATTACCGTCACCACATATAAGGCACGTACTCACCTTCATTCATCGTCCGGTCTCGTCTGCGATCACACGCGGATATTCCCTGCTGGACTCTCTTCAAAGACAAGTATACTTACCTTCGTCGTCTTCATCCTGGTGCCCCGTCATCATCCATAGTCCTCTATCCATTCAGTCTTCGATCATCTGCAACTTTAAGGAAAGTTATTTCAGTGACTTGGTGTTCTTTGTGTGTGTTTGTGCTTTACAACGGCTTCCTACCAGTTTTCGCTGCCATTTCCTACCTGTCAAATAAACTCCTGTTTGATTTTACTCCACCGTCTTCTGGTTTGTGTACAACCTGACAATTTTAGTGACCAAAAAAAGTTTTTTTTTGTTTTTTTTTTAAGGTTTAGTTTTAGTTAATTACAATGCTGATGGGTGGATGGATTGGTGGATGGATGGATTGATTTTTGGAGAGATTGGTTGGATGGATGGACTGATTTTTGGACAGATGGATGGCTGTGGATAGATTGATTTATGGATGGATGGATGTATGGATTGATTTTTGGAGAAATGGATGGATGGATGGATGGATGGATGGATAGATTGATTTTTGGACAGAGGGATAGATGATGGATGGTTGGATTGATAGATCGACTTTTTTTTTTTTTTTTTTTTTTTTAGACAGATGAATGGATAGATAATAGATGGATGGTTAGATACTGGATTGATTTTTGGATGGATGAATAGATTCATTTTTGGGCAGATGGATAGATTGATGCATGGATAGATGGAAAATAGATGGATTGATGATGGATGGATGGATTGATAATTGGATAGATGGATGAATAGATGATGGATGGATGGATGGATGGATTGATTTTTGGATGGATGGATAGACTGATTTTTGAACAGATGGATAGATGATAGATGTATGGTTGGATGGATAGATTGATTTTTAGACAGATGGATAGATGGATGGTTAGATACTAGATTGATTTTTGGATGGATGAAAGGATGGATAGATGGATAATAGAAGGATGGATAGATTCATTTTTGGGCAGATGGATAGATTGATGCATGGATGGATTGATTTTTGGAGAGATGGATGGATAGATGGAAAATAGATGGATTGATGATGGATGGATGGATTGATTTTTGGAGAGATGGATGGATGGATGGATAGATTGATTTTTGGACAGATGGATAGATGATAGATGGATGGTTGGATGGATAGATTGATAGATTGATTTTAGACAGATGGATGGATAGATGGAAAATAGATGGATTGATGATGGATGGATGGATTGATTTTTGGATAGATGGAAGAATAGATGATGGATGAATGGGTGGATGGATTGAAGGTTGGATAGATGGACAGATGGATGTGTGTATAGATGGATAATGGATGGATAGATTGATTTGTTGATAGATGGATGTGTGGATAGATGGATAATAAATGGTTGGATGGATAATAGATGGTTGGATTGATTTGGATGGATGTATGGATGAATGCATGGATGGATGGATGGATTGATATTTAGAAAGATGGAAAGATAGATGCATGGATGGATTGAAGGTTGGATAGATTGATGGATGGATGGATACTGGATGGATGGATGATAGATAGATTTATAGGCAGATGGATAGATGGAAAATAGATGGATGGATTGATTTTAAGAAAGATGGATGCGTGGATGGATTGACAATGGATGGATGGAGAACATTTCATTTTCCAGTATGCACTGCCTGTGTTAAATTTCTTTAAATTGCAATTCAGTAAATTTCTCTTCCTATCAACTGCAAAGCAACTCCTTGGCAACCATCCAAACACCGCAAAACTCCCCCCTTATGAAAATGTACAGATCATGTTTTTATATAATGTGGGTTCGCATGACCTTAGTGTTGTTGCGTGGTCAGTGGAGATGGTTGTATTGACTGCATGCATGATCATGAGTATATGCTATATGTGATGTATATATGTGGGTGTGCATGCGTAGGATGTTGCTTAGGGCGAGTAAGAGCACATATATGTTTGCTCTCAGCACTAAATGTTAGTATGCAGTACTAGTACTGACATACAAGTTAAACTCTAAGCAAAGACCTCTTTGAAACGAAGCCTTACCATCCACCCACCATCTCCAGACCGGTTTACACCGATTTACATGATCATAGCATGGCCCAAACCTGTATATTCGATAAGTATTGAATTGCTATATCTTTAGATCTGTAATAGAAAACCCTGTGAGGGTGAAGGGTCAAATGGGTTCTCTGTTTTCCCGACGCCTCTTCTGAGCTTTTAACAATGGGTTTTGGCCACACCGATCTGCAGAACAGGTCTGTCATGTCCTCATCTTAATCCAGGCCATTTTCTTGCTGAGAAGAGCTTGTCTTTGCACAGAGAGGAGGGGCCGTCCTGCTGGGAGCTCAAGGACGTTCTGGTGCTGTAATCTTAACCGTTAATAGCCCTCCACAGCAGAAAGACATCAGAAAAAGAAATGTGGGAGTCTGGTTATTCGATCGTACAAACACCCAACAACATTAGCTGCAAATACAAGCAAAAACAATGCTTAATTAAAAACTTGTATGACAGATGTTATCTCTGCTCTAATGCACTTGGATTTAATCCACCGCAGACCTTAATGGCATTTTAAAGGGCAAATTGATTCCATGATGCATTGATTAACATTTGCTCGTCTTATTTTTCCACGGTGAATGCTTTATTATAAAAGGAATCGTTCAAAATTAAAATAGGATGAGCCACATTTAAAGCCTTCACTTCAAGTGGCAGCAATATTATTATAATTATTTTTAATAATAATAATAATAATAATAATAATAATAATAATAGTAATTTTGTAGTTTTTATAACATTTTTATTATTATAGTAATTTAGTATTCAATACATAAAATTATGCATTAAATAACTATTACTATTACTATTGTTATTGTTATTATGTAATATAACGTAAATAAATAAATGAAAAAATATATAAATATACAATTATTATTATTATTATTATTATTGTTGTTATTATTATTATTAATATCTTAAGTATTAAGCATTATTATTAATAAATATTAATAACACATGTGTAAACATTGTGTTATTATTATTTTTAATAGTAATAATAATTGCGTAGTTTTACATTTTTATTATAGCATTGTAATATTCAATCCTTAATTTTGTATTAAAGAACTATTATTATTTAAAATAATGTGTAAATAAATAAATAAATAAATATTATTGTAATTATTAAAATAATGAATAATATTAATTAATAATAATAATGCATGTATAAACATTGTAAAAATGTAATTTATTATATATAATATATAATAATAACATTTTCGTCGTTTTTACAAAGTATTAATTTATTATTTTTATTATTATTATTTAATATGTATATATAATAAATAGTAATTAATAATACATTGTAAACATTTAAAAAGTATTGTTATTTTTAATCATATTGTAGTTTTTACAAAATAAAATTAGGATTATTATAGTACTCAGTACAATGTATTAAATAACTATTATTATTATTATTATTATTATTTAATGTAACATAATTAAATAAATATGTATTATATACATGATTATTATTATTAATATAATTAATAATAATTAAAGTAATAATAATACATTTGTGAACATTGTAAAAATATTATTATTAGTAGTAGTAGTAATATATAATCACATTATTAATAATACTTTTGTAAAACATTTTTACTAATAATTAATTTTTTATTATTAACAAAAATAATACATATTTAGTAAAATATTTATTAAAAATGAACAAACTATAATTATTAATAATAATAGAATAATAAATGTTATCAAATATTTTTTTCCCGATTTGTTTATTTTTATATAAAATGTATTTAATATTTTTTATTATTTATTTTACATTTCTTTTGGGGGTACATTTATTAATTTTATGCATTGAATATCAAATAGCTGTAGTCATCATTTGATACCAGAGTCTTCTCCCAACCCATCGTTTTATGACCCTTTACTATGGTGTTGTGCCTCTGGGTCATTATCATTTTAACCGGCTGTGGGATGGGACTTTGGGGTACCGTAATGTCATCATCTATGTGTAATGTAAGGTAACATCTGATCTTTCAAAGCTCGGATGAGATTTTTTGACTGACGGTAACTTCCAGGATGGAGAAGGTGTCTGCAGTCGCCTACAAACGCTGGTCGATATTATAACCGTGGGGTAATAGTGGAGATCAATAAGCATCAGGACCAGTCTGTTCCGCTGATCAAATATTAATCAAGACAGGCGGAGCCGAGCCGTGTCTTAAAGGGTCCGTCTCCCAGTTGTAGATCAGCATCTCTATTGCCCTTGATGAGGGCAAAGTAGGACTTTTCATTAAAAAATAAATTCAGCTTTTTCTATTCTCAGAGAAAAAAAAATGATGATATCAGAGAGATTCCTTCTAATCAAATGACAAGGGCTGGACGCTCTGGATAAATGCTTTTTTTAAGTTGTTCATGGTAATTGAATGTAAAATTATGTTAATTTATTGGCTGTTAGGAGTTCTCACCCGTCCTGTAAGAGACATGTGAATGATTGTGTTATAATCAGAGGTGACAGAAATTCATACGAAGGTATTTACATTTTACAGCGCTTCGTTCTGATCGCATTGTGGAGGATTGCCATTCACAGTTTTGTATTCTGGTTGAAATAGACGTTAAGCTTTAATAATATAGCATTAGAAATTGATTTGACTTGCGTTGTGTGCAGTGTATATGTGTTTCTAGTATTTGTCTAGTTATGGATGTTTATCTGCATGGTTAGGGATGCTCATATCTTTCAGTGCCAGTGAACTTGATGTTAAAATGCTGTTCAACTGCTTTTCTCTCTCATTGAGCTTCAGTTCATGTGTATGGATATAACAGCTTCAGAAAAGCTTAGACTGGCAATGTGCACACGTGTGTGTGTGATGTCTTGTCTTCCGGGAGAACCCAATTCCACTCCGGTTCAGATGGTGATAAGGAAATGATAGTGTCTGCAACCCTAGTACAGGATGGAGTGTAAATGATTTGTAGATAAGAGGCAGACTAACTTTCTCTCTCCCTGGTCCAAATCATAGTGAGCTGCCTAGCTAGACAGCATTTTAAGACATCATAGATGCACTTCTGATGAGAAAAAAAAGATGCACCTTGTTTTGACCAAGGCTAATTCTAATTGCATTTCACAGAAAATGCATTGCAACACGCTTAGTGTAGAAACTCAAGTTGAAATGTAGATTATAAATATATTTTTTCATTCAGCAACCAAAGTTATTGATAAAATAGCTCAATCTAACTGATAATTGACAATTTTACTCAATATTTTTGTTAGCTATCTATTGCTACTTACCAAAGCTGTTTATTTGATCAACAATACAGTAAAAACAGGAATAATGTAAATTATTATTACGATTCGAAATAACCGTTTTCAATTTTGATATTTTGTGACATTTAATTTATTTCTGTGTTGACAGAGCTTAATTTTCAGCATCATTACTCCAGTCTTTAGTGTCACATGATTCTGCTCAAGTAACATTTCTTATTTTTATTTTATGAAGTGTTGCTTATATTTTTGCATATATTATCCAATATTTTTGTGGAAACTGTGATGAATCAATCAATTTAAAGGGGTCCTATTATGCTTTTTCACTTTTTGAATTTTAGTCAGTGTGTGGTGTGTATCTTTGGGCATAAAAAAGATCTACAAAGTTACAAATCTCAAAGTCCACTCCAAAGGGAGACACTTCGTTTTTAAAAAATTTCTTTTCAAGAACTACAACGAATGGCTTCTTTGGACTACAGTGTTTGTTAATCAGGCTAAGCTAATCAGTGATGATGTTCTTTGGTTCTTTGTTAACGTTAGGCTGCTTTTAGCCTTATACTGGAGCTGGTTTCAGGCAATGAAAATAAGTATGTAAATAAAAAAATTAGCACGATAATATCATATCGTATCGTATCGTATCTTGCAGGCTGACGATAGGACCCAACACTACTGTAGCGTATTATTTACTCACCCTCCATGCATACTAGGTGTATATGACTTCCTTCTTTCAGATGAATGCAGTCGAAATTATTTTACAAATTATCCTGGCACTCCCAAGCTTTAGAACGGCATAGATGGGTGTTTCTCTTTATCAGCCCTAAACAAGTCAATAAAGTGCATCCATCCATAATAAAAAGTGCCTCACACGGCTCCCGGGGGTCAATAAAGGCCTCCATATTTAAAACGTAAGAATCACTTTATCACTTGCACTAACTCCTTTGGCAAAGGGGCGTAGCAGGACGGAAACACTGCCTAAGCTGTTTGCCAATCGCAACACAGTGGGACAGCTAACCAATCATAGCACATTTTCTTTTTTCGGAAGGCAGTCCTTCATTAAACCCAGAACTAATCGAGCCATTTGTGCCAGGCTGGGGAGAAAGGTATTGTAAAAATGTAAATTATGTGAAAAATAATGCGTTTTTCGATCCACTAAGCATGAGAGCATGTTCTAGTACACCCCCATAACAAAATCAAGACTTTGTAAAAGAGCATAATAGGACCCTTTTAATGCTTCCTTGCTGAACAAAATTATTAATTACTATAAAAAAAGGAGAAAATCTTACTGAGCTGAAACTTTTGAACAGTCACATTTTTCTCAGATTAAAAATATTGCTAATTAGTCCAAAAATAGTCTCATTTTCAGTTATGATGCTACTTATGTAGGCAACAGAGAGCAAGGCAACGCACTAGCTGTGTATTTCAGGGCCGATTATTACAGATGAAGTAGACCGATAACCAATATTTTGAACCAATATATGTGTGGTGTAAAATTTAAATTATTGTCAAAATTAAAAATAACAAGGGCCCTGACAAATACTTTCTTTAAATGCTTTTAAATTATTTTATACCGATTTAAATTATTTTATTATACCGATAATCTTAAAAATGATTAATACCAGCACTGATAATCGGCCAGGCCAATTTTTTATATA
>JAHKKF010529393.1:0-12433 GCA_019740295.1 Labeo calbasu | reverse complement strand
GAAACTTCTAAATTATCGAAGTTAACAGAGTGTGTTAAAAATGTAAAAGATTGGATGACCAATAATTTTCTCCTATTAAATTCAGATAAGACAGAGATTTTACTTATTGGACCAAAAGACAGTACACTGAATCTCTTGGATTACAGTTTGCAATTAGACGGATATACAGTTACTTCCTCTACAGTCAAAAATCTGGGTGTTATATTAGACAGCAACTTGGGTAACACTTTATTTTGATAGTCCACTTTAGACATTCTACTAACAGTAAGTAACTTTGCAACTGCATGTCAACTAGGCATTAGAGTATTAGTAGACTGTCTGCTTAATATCTTTTAACACTCTTTGCAAGTATATGTCAACTTATTCTATTAACCCTAAACCTAACCTCAGTCTCCTCTGAGAGTTAGTAGACATGTAGTTGCAAATTAATGAGAATTAGCTGACATGTAGATGCAAAGTTACTTATAGTTAGTAGAATGTCTAAAGTGGACTATCAAAATAAAGTGTAACCGCAACTGCAACTTGTCTTTTGAAATCCATGTTTCTCATGTTACAAAAACAGCATTCTTCCATCTTGGAAACATTGCCAAGCTATGAAATATGCTACCTGTTTCTGATGCAAAAAAAGCTCATGCATTCATGACCTCTAGACTGGACTATTGTAATGCACTAGGTGGTTGTCCTGCATCTTCAATTAACAAGATACAGATAGTCTAAAATGCAGCTGCTAGAGTCCTTACCAGGTCAAGAAAATATGATCATATTACCCCAATCTTACAATCTCTGCACTGGCTACCTATTAGGTTCTGCATCAGTTACAAAATATTACTTCTTGCCTATAAGGCCCTTAACGGTTTAGCTGCGTACCTAAGTAGTCTTTTACAACACTACAATCCATCACGCTCCCTAAGGTCACAAAACTCTGGACTTTTAGTAGTACCTAGGATAGCAAAGTCCACTAAAGGAGGTAGAGCTTTTTTCGCATTTGGCTCCCAAACTCTGAAATAGCCTTCCTGATAATGTTCGGAGATCGGACACACTCTCTATTTAAATCTAAAGACACATCTCAGCCAAGCATTCAAATAGTACATCTTATAATCTTGTACTTCAGTTGTATCTGATCAAATGCACATTATTATTCTTTAACTTGGGTTAAACAAATCATTTTGGCTTGTTTGAGCAGCAGCTACACTACATTGACATCCCATGGTATCTAGGAATTACACAAGCTTCAGTCTGAATCCAGAACATCTAAGAAGAGTTGATGCCAACCCCTCAGAGGACCTCAGATGATGTCAACCCTGAAACAATATACAGCACTACCAAATTTTGCTTGTGATTGCAATATATAATTCATTACTGTTATTAATGTTCATTGTCTGTTTGATTACGTCATTAACTGAACTTTACCATACATCTCTGCCATATGTACGTCAACTTAACATAGTCACCATTAATAAGCTACTACTAAATAAATTGTAGAAACTTTAATTTTCTGTAAAGCTGCTTTGCAATAATTTGTATTGTGAAAAGTGCTATAGAGATAAACTTGAACTGATCTGAATTGAATTAAATGTTTTTTAATAAAACCCTCATGGGGACTCAATGCCCCAATAGTGAAATCTTGGAATCACCCCTGCTGTGACGGCTCTGTATGTATTACTACCACAGAAGTGTTTATCTAATTTATACAGTGTCTCAGCTTTCATATAAGTTGTTCAGGAAACCCAGACCCAATGGTAAACCACTTACATCAGATATGCAAACCGGATGTTCAGCACCACTTCATCAATGCTTTTTGGCTTTCTCAAAATTGGTGTGAATTCACATGGGGTTTAGAGTATAATTTTTTTCCACATTAATTTTACAGTTGTCTAGTACAAATACGTGCTTTTGTTTCATAATTAAAGTGCATACTTTTTTCTTTATTTACTCCAAAAGACCAAAAGTGAAATGTGACGACATGCCCCATAGATGGGGCACATTGTAACATCTGATCTACATCTTTTATCTGATCTAAGGACAAAAATATATGACAAATGAAACATTTTGTCAACAAAATAAAATGGCTAACTTTTTAAAATAAAATAATGGTATTTTTAAAAACTGAACTAATTTTGGAATATGACAATGAAATGACCATGATCACAAAACTCCCCTCCCTCCGCACACGGGTTGGTGTCTGTAAACTGCTAAATAATATATTGGAGATTAAAATAATAGCAGATTTGTATAATTTAATTAAACAATAAAAACTGAGATGTAGATCAAACCCTGAACAAATCACTGAATTTAATGACCTTACAGGTTCATTCTTGCTTCAAGAATGAAATTAAGGGTGTGGATGGGTTTTGCTGTAAAAACAGCGCAAACGGAAAAAGCTGTTTTATTCTATGAAGCATAAACTTTATTCAGTTCACAGAAAGACAAATGTAGGCCTATTATGAAAAAATGTCTATACAGATAGCTACCAGGATGAAGCCATTATGTAGATGCTCACAAATATTAATTAGCCTAGTTGTGATGATGTTCTCTCGATAACCTTCCAATAGAGGACCGCTTGGCTCAAGAATATTACACAATATCCTCATGTAGGGCTGAAATGCTCGAGTAATCAGGCTTGACTGAGGAAAACAAAATATTATGGTGGTTTATTGATTTGCTGCTAAAAGATGCTAAATGGCGTTGTGACATCATTGAATGATGATGTCATTATGCAACCATGATGCAAAACTGTCATTGCGTAGAATACACATTGAAATGATTTGTTCATAAAAATAATATAAACATTTAATATATATTGTTTGTAATATAAGTAATATAAACACATTTTTTTATTATTTTTTTTAAATACAGCATTAAATTATTGAAAAGTTACATATTTTTGAATTACATTTTAAGTATTTTTTTAAATCACTAGTAATACTACACATTATTAACAATAGTTTAAAGCAGTGTATTGGTAGTAAGTTGAATGCTACACTCAAAATCCATAAAAATAGGGCACAGTGTACTGTGTTAATATGAAGGAATTTTCTGTATTCATTTTTCACCAGCATTTTACCAGTATTTTAAATTACACATTGCAAATAACATAAGATTGATTTTTGAGATAAGATCAACAGTGTACCTAACTGATTAGCAATTATAGATAACTAAACTAACAACTAAGGTGTATCATAAATGATCAATTATTATTGAACAAGTGCAACCAGCAAGTTGATTCACATGTGACATACTGTACTGCTAGGCACCTTTCTCCAGTTCTTTACCACCTGATGTTCTGCTTAATGCTGTTCAGTAGGTTTTTCTTTTTGTGTAGTTAAGAGGAAAATACATGCATTTTTATTATTTGAGTCACTTTTCAAAAGTTGCCAAATACATTTTAAAAAGAAAACTGTTAGCAAGTTGTTGGTAACACTAACTTGTGTGTGCACACGCCCTACTAAGACCACAACAGAATCAGGAAGCGCTCGTGTCGTCAGACAAACTCAATCCACTGTGCACAATCCAAGGATTTAAAACAAAACAATTTTTAAAACACATGATGGGCTTGTGTGTGTTTCAAGTGTTCACTGGATTGATTTTACTGCAGATTAGCAAAATCTCAGGTGAGTCTACAAAGAAGCACCACACATTTATAACATCTTTGTTACTGCCATTTTTCATTTATTAATCAGTAATGTTTTAAGCAACTGAACTATATAAAATATGTAGAAATATTTAAAATAAAAAGGTTAAAAAGTGATTAGGTATAATGATTTGACAGTTTGAGGGTCTGTATACTATTGAAATCATTCCTTTGACCTTTTTTAACTATGACGAAAAAAAAAAAGAACGGTTGTTGTATTTTTAAATGGTATGCTTGAAATTAGTGCAGAACACAAAATGCTGTGCAAGTCTGACTTTTTCCAGCTTTAATAAACAAATGCACAATTATATATCATAAATGAACAATTATTTAAATTAATTATTTTTGCACTTGAGCCACTGTATTTAAGAAATCAATTTCTATGTCTGTGATTGGCTGCATTGCTCAACACTGCAAAAAACACATTGTAAACAGAAACCTGTGAAGCTCTTCTGAGCACAAACACAAATATGCACTGGAGTGTTTGCCAAATCTGTTTTGCCATTTATGGTGCTTAGCACCTCTAGCACCCCTGTAGAACCTGGTACAAACAACCTAAATGAAAATAATGAAAAAACAATGAGTATATCATATATACATGTTTTTAAGCATGCAAAATGATCAAGATATTTTAAGAAACTAGCTTAAACGTCATAAAATATCAAATCAGTATTAGAGTGTGCAAATTTGAGACGCTAAAAAACAAAATTAAAAGGAATTTATGAGACTATAACTCATACAGGGCATTTTTACCCCAATCTCTTGAAATTTAGAGGCATATAACTGCCTCTAACATTTTTATCACGCTGTGAGTTGTTGCTGTGCATCATGTTTGCCACCAATCGAATGTGTATTCAGCTTGAAGTGGCCCCCTAATACCACAGAGAAAAATATTGAAAGTAAATATTTTTATGTTGTTGGTTTATTTTTAATTTATGCAATAACATAGTAATATAATTACAGTGCACTAAAATTTGTTGACAGATTTTTCAATAATAATCTCAACATGCTGCTTTGTGCTTTTGTGAAATCTGAATTTAATTTTTTTTTGATAACACTTTAGAATAAGGTGTCATTTCTTAACATTAATTAATGTATTAACTAACATGAACGAATAATGAACAATGCATTTATTACACTATTTTACTTTAATTTTTGTTAATGTTAGTTAATAAAAATGCAGTCGTTCTCCATAGCGCAAACACAAATAGGCAGGCCTACACATTGGATAGCTTGCCAGAACTTTTTCGGTAATATGTTATTATTACAGCTTCAACTGAAGGTGCTCTTGCTTTCTTCTATGTGTGCTTAGCATCCTCTAGCACCCCCACATAACTGGGCCTGAAGGGGATTATTAAATTTGTGGGTCCTTGGCATCAAAAAGTTCTGCAGTGGACATACACACTTATAGCCAGGAAATGGTAGAAGATTTGCAAATTTCACACAATACCAAATGACATAGTTAAAGATGACATATCATGAAAATCTGCCTTTTTCTGTTTTTAAGTGCTATAATCTGCAAGTCCATGGATTTCCTGCAAAATTGGGCTACTTTAACACTGTTGGCTCGGGTATTTAGCCCCTGGAATGCAAACTATACCAGGGGAACCACGCCAAAAAACATCTATTTTACCCCCCTGGAATGCAATTTTTTACTGGTGGACAGTGTTGGGGGTAAAGCATTACAAGTAACGCGAGTTACGTAATAATATTACTTTTTAAAGTAACTAGTAAAGTAACGCATTACTTTTGAATTTCTACGAAAATATCTGAGTTACTTTTTCAAATAAGTAACGGCAGTTACTTTTTTCCCCATTTATTGATTGACAAGTCTCCTGTCGGGAAATTGGGAGAAAACATGATGTTACTGTATTCTAGATTAAATGTGAATGTGCATTAATTCATCTCACTCACAAAAAGCAGATTTAGTATTCCTCAAAATGAATAAAAATAGTGAAATGCAAACTCAGAATATGACGCAACCCTGCAATAATTAAATATATTAAATAATACAAATATCCTTTATTTATTTAATCCCATTTTATTAACCAGTGTCTTTGCTGCTGACCTTCGATGATGCAATTCAACCGTACTAAGCATAAATTACTTTAGATTAACTAACATCTGTGCTTCATTTTTTTTATAGCTGAAGAATGATCTCCTGCATGTACTTTTCTTTCAGCCTGAGGTGAATTCATTTCACTTTTGGTGTAAAAGGGCTTTTAGATTAGAACTGTTTTAAAAACAAAGAAGCAAGCCTTGCCCAGTTTTAAAAAGTAACGCAAAAGTAACGTAATGCATTACTTTCCATAAAAAGTGACTAAGTAATGTTATTAGTTACTTTTTCAGGGAGTAAGGCAAAATTGTAATGCATTACTTTTAATAGTAACTTTCCCCAACACTGCTGGTGGACACCCTCGAAACGCAATTGCGTTAGTTTTGGGCTAGTTTTGAGTAGTAATTGGGCAGGTTTTGTTGTGAAAACCTGGCAACCATGATGATCGGGTCCCAGTGAACGTGAAAAGAATAAGCCTTGGTAAGCCTTTTTTGCAAGCATATGAAAAAACGAGCACATCAGATTTTGCTCCCCCCATGACGTAGGAAGGGGATCTTATTATAATTGTAGCGCCCCCTAAATCTGCAAGTTTCCACCCAGAGCCTCATCATTTAGTTTTTGCAAGCGACAGTGGAGTACCAGCTTGAGCAAAGCATGTTAACTGTTCTGTCATTGGCTGCACAGACAAGCACAGAACACTATTTAGAGCCCAAGCCCAAGATTATTTAACATACTCTTGTGTATATTTGACAGTTTAAGCATGAAAAGACATGAAAGAGAACTTAGTTTAGTACTCACATGCTGTGTGACAGCCGCTTTCTATGCATGTGCTTTGTATATAAGCACTCAGAAAACCCTGTATCAGAAGTTTAAAATAATATGGTTTAAAACACATGATTTCAACATGACAGACATGATAATTAAAAACAAACTGATGTCTTTCTGCCAACTATCTGAGTTATGAGCTGTAAAGGCATAGCTCTATTCTGGAAAAGGGGGCGGGGAGCAGCAGCTTATTTGCATTTAAAGAGACATGCACAAAACAGTGTGTTTCTGCTTCAACTCAAAATGGGCATTTTTTTAAAAAAGATATATTAAATGATCTGTGGGTATTTTGAGCTGAAACTTCACAGACACTTATATTACATTTTGTAAAAAGAGGTATAATAGGTCTCCTTTAAAGGGGGAAGCTAACATGATTACAGAACAAGTTGGTATACTGAGGGTATACACAAATATTGATCTTTGGAAGTCATAATACGCAAACAACCCTGGGCAAAAAGAAAGCATACAGCGTATACGCAATTTGGGCGGGGGTGGGTGCATTAATTAAGTTAAAAATTTTAATTCCTTATATTGTTCCATAACACATAATTTAGAGTAACGCATTAAACTGCCCTAATAAATAAATAAACAAACAAATAATAAAAAAAGACATGTAAAATTGATAAAGAAATGTATCATAAAATACTACATATATTAATACATTATTATGCATTTAAATTATATAAATTTTTATTTGTTTATTTGCAGAATGTCATAAAATAGAAGTGACCCCTGACTCGGGCACCATCGTAATCTTCAGCAAGAAGCCAGGACAGGGTCTGGACTGTAATGTGTGTAAGGATGAAAGCCCGTCTCAGACCTGTAACTCCAATCTCAGACTTACTGAAGCTAAGCCCACTATTGTGACTTTCAACTGCTCTCAGCCGGGGGACTTCTTCACTGTGGAGATCAATCAAGAAATCGGTCAGTAACAACATGCAAAGTCTAAATTTCACCTTTGAAACAAATCACTTAGTTTCTTCTAAAACATTTAAATCTCTACACAGAGTGCTCAGCAACAAGCTGCAGCATCATTGCAGTGCATCCAGATTCAACCCGATTCCTGGAGTTCACCAGAACATTCACCTGGGATCTGAAGGTTCAGCCAGGCAGGATGTTCCAGCTGTACTTCCCATCTCCAGGTATGAGACAGATCAAGCCTTCAGAATCCTGTCCAGACAAACACACCTACACCATCATCACATACCAGCGAGCAGGACCGGCCAACGTCGGCACGTTCTGTCGGAACGGTACCATCAGTCGTATTCAGGTCTTGTATAGAGGTCGAGTGACTCTGGAGGTTTCCAAAGGTACAGACCTGATCCCATCTGACTTCAAAGTGACCATGGGACCAACAGCAACAGGTTAGAAGTTGTGATTTGAAACAAGAACGTTTTCATTAGTGTTTAGTTTCTTATCTAATTTTCTTTCTCAATCTTTGCATCTTCAGCACTAGTGGAGGTTGACGTCAAGCTGCCCAGAGGATCGTTTTCTGCTGATTTCTTCACGCCAAACTATGCCGCAGGCTGGTACAATGAAGAAAAAATCAAGTGGAACTTTGCTGTTAAGCCTATGCACAATTTTACTGTACGCTTTCAACAATACACTCCACCAGAATGCCAAAAGAAATCTGTTGCATGCGATTATGCACTGGGAGACAAGCCTCCATTCTCAAAGGCCCCAACAGACACTCAACCGACCAATGAACAGGGAGATTTCAGTCTGACTCTGGCCAATTGTGAAGCAAAGAGAGGAGCAATTATTCCTGGGCTTTCCTTGAACTTAAACGTGGAGGTGTTCAGGAGTGGGACTCCGTGTAAGAAGAAATAAGCAATATAGATTGTCATTTCATGCTTCTAAGTTGCCGATAAATAACGTGCTGTTCATCTTCCTGTTCTGTTCAGATCGTTGCACTGTTGATCTCCGAAAAGAGGAGGGATTGAGTCTGCAAATAGAAAATAAAAACCCAGCGTCGTACTGTGAAATGAGCATGAACTCTGTGATGCAGGAGAAAATAGTGGTTCCTGCTGGCACCAAAGCTGACCTGTCCTTCCTCGACTGTCCCGTGCAGGATCTTCTGCTGACAGCCACCAAAGTCATAGGTAACTGCACATGCTCAGTTATTTGTCACTATTCTGAAGAACCTAATAACCTTATATTAGCATTAAATGAAAATTAGAAATTATGTTGAAAACTGATGTTGTTAAAATGTTGAAATTATGTTGAAAACTATATGGGGTGTAGATGGGGTAAAATGCCACACAGATCCTTTATTATATTAATTTGAAAATGCCTATTTTGAGTGGAAGCAGAAACACACAGTTTTCATGCATGTCTCTTTAAATGCAAATGAGCTGCTGCTCCCCGCCCCCTTTTCTGAGTGTGTTGCAAACTTAGCGACTTTGTCGCTAGATTTAGTGACTTTTCAGACCCCCTTAGCGACTTTTTTCCAAAGAAGCACCTAGCAACAAATCTAGCGACTTCTTGGACAAACCTTATTTTCAAGGTCTTGCTTTCCCAGAGCACACATACCTCTCTCTCTGCATCTGCTCTGTTCAGTGAGTGAAACAGAGGAGCAGCGCTTTCAGTTAAAATAGATATTCTGTTGCTTTTCTAATTTTACATGCAAATATAGCTGAAATCACAGCACAGCCATTGTCTTTATCTTATGTGTATTTGATTTCATCAGATAATGGCTGAATTTTAAATCAGGATTTTTGTGTAGATTAACATCTTGGAAGAGAGAGCTGGATATGTAGACGTAAAGGGATGCGTCACTATTTCATATTCCTGTTTGACAACAGAAACAGTAAAATATATAAATGAAAACAGTTTTATTAAGAATTTGGCTGCATTAAAATACAGTATGTGAGCACAAAGGGGCAAAAAAAAAGAAAAGTAAAAGGCTATACGCTGTAATGATTTCATGAATGTGCTAATTAGCGTATGACATCATCTAGCAACATTTAGCGACTTTTCAAGCTGGCTTTAGCTACTTTTTATTCAAAGAAGTTGGCAACATTGGAGCGCACACATGTGCACAGAAAGCAGCTGCCACACGGCATGCGAGTACTAAATCATGTCTCAAGTTCTTTTTCATGTCTTATTGCGCTTACACTGTCAAATACACACAAGATTATTATAAAAACACACAGGAGTTACAAAAACAGTCGGTTATGTCTGTGAGGGTAAACAGCTGGGAAAGAAACTGCATGTTTATTGTAGATCTGTGTAGAGCAGTATAATATACAGTAAATAAATCAATAATTCCACTGCTCTCTTGTCTAGTGTGAGACTCTAAATAGTGTTCTGTGCTCATCTGTGCAGCCAATGACAGAACAGTTAGCATGCTTTGCTCAAAGTTTTGGCACGGCGTTAGAAATGGTACACCATTGTCGCTTCCGTTGTGGGTGGAAACTTGCAGATTAAGGAGCAGTAACATTATAATAAGATCTGAGTGTGACACGCTCGTTTTTTCACGTGCTTGTCTAGAAAGGCTTACCAAAACAAAGTTACTGGGTTGTCCTTTTTCATGTTTTCTGCGTCGGTAAATGCACCAGAGACACGATTATACCACTTAAACACAGAAAAAAAGTCAAATTTTCATGATATGTCCCCTTCAAATCACAATCTTGACAAAATAAATTTGAGATTCATTCACCATGTTATTTTGAATTGCTCATCTTTCTTCACTCTCTTTCTTTAATTCTAGACTGTCTCGGTGTGTCTACCCGTGATATCACCGGGATGTCCCTTACCATTTCCCCTCTGGATCCCAGCCTTCCTGTTCCCCTCCATCAGTTCACCTGGCTGCTCCGTGTGCGGGATCAAGACACCGTGGATCTCATGGCTCCAAAAGGAAACCTGCACCAGTCTCTACCAGACAAGCAGTGTAACAAGAGAGTCTCGCTGCTCATATCTGAGACCGAGGGCTCACACATTGGCCAGTTTTGCTCTACAGCTAAAGGCACTATCCAGAAAATCCAAATCAAAGGAAACATTTCCATCACCGTAACTCCTAAAAATATAAAAGACCTGAGCCAGGAGAAAGGACCTTTCTTAAGAGTCGGCATTAGTCCAGAGATCTCTGGTAAATACACTACTGGTCAAAAGTTTGGAAGAATTATACATTTTTAAAAATATTTTCGAAAGAAGTCTCTTATCCTCACCAAGACTGCATTCATTTGATTAAAAATACAGTAAAAATACTAACATTGTTACAATTTAAAAAAGCTGTTTTCCATTATGTATGAATATGAATGTATGAATATGTTCGAAAATTTAATTTATTCCTGTGATGCAAAGATTAATTTTCAGCATCATTACTGCAGTCTTCAGTGTCAAATAATGCTTCATTAATCATCATATTATGATGATTCGGTGTTCAAGTAGCGTTTCTTCATTATCATCAGTGTTGAAAACAGTTGTGCTGCTTAATATTTTATTATTTAATTTATTTTTGCGGAAACCTTGAGACAGTTTTCAAGATGAATAAAAACAGAACAGTATTAATTTGAAATAAATGTTTTTGTAACATTATCAACATTTTTAATGTCTTAACTGTCATGTTTTAATCAATTTAATACATTCTTGCTGAATTTAAGTAATCCCAATTGTAATGCATTATGATTTCCACAGAAATATTAAGCAGCACAACTGTTTTTAACATTAATTATAATTAGTAACGTTTCTTGAGCAGCAAATCAGCATATTTACTAGAATACTAGATTTGCCTTCATCATACTAAAGTAATGATGAAAATTCATCTTGGTATCACAGGAATTATTGATATATATTAATTTTTTTATGGTATTTTTGATCAAATAAATGCGATCTTGGTGAAAATAAGAGACTAAGAAACATTTTTTAAAATTTGATTAGTGTTACACAAGTGTTTCTTGCATTTTTGAGATCTGACATAGTCTTTCTGTCGTCTTCACAGAAAATGTCATCTACACTGTATCTCCTCTCATTTCGGGACCCATGTACCTTGCAACACCAAACTGGCCTGACGGCATGAATCCTTCCTCATCTGCCTCATGGATCATTAGTGTTCCCCAAGACTATAAGGCCGAGTTGCTGTTCACCAACGTCAGCAAGCCCAAATGCAACGCAGGGCACACCGAGGTCTTGATCGGACCGCTGGACTCTCAAGACCAAACGCAGGAATGGAGAGAAGATCCAAGTTTCCCCAGCTCTGTCGTCCAGCAGCAGAGCTTCTACCTGAACATGTCCAACTGTGAGCCCAAGAGCGACCGCTTTGCTGTGCTCTTAAAGATCAGGATAATGCAGGAATTTCCCCTTTTCTGCCAGCTAAACTCCGTAAAATAAAATATTTACTTGAAATATCATCATTTTATAACGTTGATACAAAAACTTGGAATACATTTTTTTCTCTTTTTGTTTTTTATTGGTATTATTTTCCTAAGGTTTTTTTTTTTACTTTCCAGGGGTCTTTGGGGCCATTAACATACTCAAAACTGTTAAAAGGGTCATCGGATGCTAAGTTCACTTTTTCATGTTGTTTGAACATTAATGTGTGTTGGCAGTGTATGTACAAATCTACCCTATAATGATAAAAATCCATGCAGTGGTTCTTAATTAATCTGTAAAAATATTATCCCCTTTTTCAAATCGAGCCGTCACACCGACAGAGGCCGCTCCCACAATAGTTGACTGACATAAGCTCTTACCTTAGATCAGCTGTCAGTCCAGTAACTTTACATGTTTTGATGCCAGAGCAGGGATGTAAGTTAGACAAGAATATTTCCGATTGAGCGATTGAGGTGTTGTGTTGCTGGATGTAATAATGAACATAGTGGGCGTCATTTACTCCCGACATCTGAGCCGCTGAAGATGCAGTAGATTACGTTTGTTTGTGAATGGAATGCGCCTCCCGATCTACATATATCAGTCTATGT
>JAHKKF010529390.1:29102-40133 GCA_019740295.1 Labeo calbasu | reverse complement strand
ATCGAAAAAATAAATTAACACCTCTGAGGTCCAAGCCACCATGGCTTCTTGTGGCAGGAAACTGATTTTGACCCGCGTGGTGCTGTGAGGTCATTGTCTTTTGGCTATGTCACATCTGCACCTCAAAGACCCCTGGTGCAACCACAGAAGAAGACAATAAGCATTGGGTTCTCCTTATTATGAGCTGCCAGCTGGGTTATGTTGTCTCACCTCTCTTGGTTCTGAGCAGCAGTAGGATGACAGTGAAGATCTAAGGGCACGCTGATTCTCTGTCACACAGATGAAAGGTTCAAAAAAGTCACCAAAACTGAGGTTTCGGATGCTACCATCTCATTAACACGTCACAGAACTATTTCCAAACTGTTTAATTCAAATGCTTGAAAACACCAGCAGCTCTGCATTTGCACTCAGTATAGTTGTAATAATGGAAGAAACCTATAATTGTTTTGCATGAAGTGATGCAAATGGATTTTAAGTGCGTCATTACTTGTCTGTGAGGATGAGAACAGGCAAAGAGAATAGGAGAGATGACAGGGTTCTTCTGTTCAGATGACCTTGGAATTCAATTTAGTCTTCTTGCACATCAAAAATCCCTAGCACACCAATGAGATTCAAATTACTGTATTCAAAATGAGTGGCAAAGAGTAAATGCATCCAGACCAAAGGAGAGCAAATCAAGAGGAACTGATGAAAAAAAATATAAAACTTTTTCAAAAGTTTTTTTTTTCCAAAGCGATTGATTTGCAAAATCCATCCACTGTATGTAACTGCCCATAGTTAGCAATTAAACTATAAATGAGGCTTTGCCAGCAGACCTGTATGATTTGATCAAAGGAATGATGTTTACATGCTTAAATGACTCATATCTGCTTTGAGCCCAATCATGCACTTTACTAAATGCATCCTCTTAATGCATTTGCTGTAAAAAATCAAGAACACTTTTTGTCATCCTCAAAGAGAATTAATCCACTGAGGTTTCCACAGGTGAGTTAATAAGATGGGAGCACCTCAAAGAAAGCTAGAGTGTCACAGTGAGTTAGGAAAGCAATATTTTGTGGGCAACTGGGACAGGCATATTAACAGTCTCCAATATATGTTTGCCAGCCGCAATTAGGAGTTGGTGAACATTAGGAAACAAATTCATACCTTTGCTTGACACAGTAACACCCACTCTCCCATTACTGCTTTAGGTTCTTGACTGTGGACTCACAGAGAGAAGACGTTAAAGGTTAGTTTAGCCAAAAATGAAAATTCTGTCATTAAATAATGACCCTAATGTCATTCCAAACCCGTAAGAAATACGTTCGTCTTAGGAACTCGGATTTTTGATGAAATCCGAGAGCTTTCTGATCCTCCATAGACAGCAACACAACTACCACGTTGATAAAGCGCTCAGATTTGATCAAAATATATCTTGTTCTGAAGACGAATGAAGGTCTTAGGGGTTTGGAACTCTTATTGAAAATTTAAATGTGGTTATTATTGAATCTCGTTAACAAATGAGTGAACGATTTGTTCAAAACCAGACTGATCCAGTTCCCAAATTCAACTCGGTAATCTGGTTGCTGCAGTTAACGGCTCACTGGAGTTAAATTTAGGTCTGTTTCTTACAAAAGGGTTCTTATCTTACTGTTTCAGAAGACCTGAAATATACTGCATGAGTTGTATGGGGCATTTTCATCAGGCTTTTATGGTGTTTGTTTGTCCTTTTTGAAGCTCGAATCAAAAATTCACCTTTTATGTTCTACAGAGGGACAAAAATGGTGTGTGAATGATAAAATTTGCATTTTTATGTGAGCCATTCCTTGCAATCTAGGTCTAAATCATGCAACACATTTGCAACTGTTTCCTCTTGATAAGGAATATTTTGAAACTCAATTTTTTATTTGTGAGACCAAAAAGAGTATGATTCAAACTATAAAAGACAAAAATGCAGGGAGCATAAAGAGCAGTTGCGAGTTCAGGTTTTTTTTTGTCACGCACCTTGGACTCTCTCTGGACAGCTAGTCACACCGTGAAGAAGATTAAAATGCCTAGGAAATGAGCCTCAACTCTAGGCATGATTAATGTCCATGAAGTGTAATTAAAGACTTTTAGTTAATTCCCTTGTCTTCTGACACTTTAACCAGTTTTAATCATCCCCACTGACTGGTCATGCATAATTGCGGAACCTCTACAGACCGACAAACTATTAACTCCGTAAGATATTAACTGCCGTATCTAAGAGGTATATTTGGGAATGTGCTACAGAACAAGGTCCACTGAAGTGCTTCCGGTTGTTGGTCCGTTGGTGCGTCCGACAATGAACTCGTTCTTTTTTCCGCTTCTTTGTGAATTTATATTACTTTCAATTTCTTTTCTGTGTTGAAATATGCCATTATTTTCTTTTAATGCTGGTATTGTGGTTTCATTCATTCATTTAAATGTTTTGAAAGCATCAAGGAACATTTTTTGCATTATAAATTATGTCCATCAGCATAATTTTTACTTATACTTTCACTTAAAGAAATCATTTCTTATAGAACCTATAACTATTTGAATGAAAGCAAGTGGACGAATGATGCATGCTGTGAAATACAGAGAACAATCAACACTGCTTCACTGCTCCAGCTGGGAGATATGATCACTTAAAAGTGTTAAGGCTATTTAATTGCATTCTGCTCGCTGCTGAAAGGCTTTCAATGACCCCCTTTAGAGACCTGTATATTGTTAAGGACTGCCTCTTCTGTTCCTGATGACGTTCACTGCTGGAATTACACAACATATGTTCTCCCAGCTCCTCACATTTCTCAGAAGTTCTCATTATTGGTGTCAGAAAGTTAAATGCATTTGTAATAATCTTGGCTGAAGGGCCCATTCAGAGTTCACTGTACAAATGAGAAATGATTAAGTATAATCTTTTTTTTTTTTTTTTCATTTATCACTAAAATGGCAAAGTTAAACTTTGGCAGGTTTCTTATTATGTGACTAAACTATTGACTAGTGACAGTCTGAGATGATAAATAGGAATATAAGCAAAAGTATAAGGAAACTGTAAATGTCATATTTGTGACCCTGGACCTCAAAACCAGTCATAAGGATATTTTCTTTTTTTTTTTAAAATGAGATGTATTCATCATCTGAAAGCTGAATAAATAAGCTTCCCATTGATGTATGGTTTGTTAGGATAGGATGAAGGTGTCCAAATGAAGTTCTTAGCAATGCATATTACTAAATAAAAATTAAGTTTTGACATATTTACGGTAGAAAATTTACAAAATGTCTTCATGGAACATGATCTTTACTTAATACCCTAATGATTTGGGGCATAAAAGAAAAATCGATAATTTTAACCCATACAGTGTATTGTTGGCTATTGCTACAAATATGTCCGTCCTATTTACGACTGGTTTTGTGGTCCAGGGACATGTTTGTGAGAGTCTGCACATAGCATTTAGCTGCGTTGTGTACCAAATTTCGACATTGTTTGTTGTAAATAAAGCAAAGTTTATATGAGTATGTTTTATAAATGAATACTATTTTGGCTTCACATCTACTTTAATTTGTAATATGCTGTTTCTTTGTACGTTTGTGAAATTTAGTAACATTTACTGAGTGAAAGTGGTTTCTACACCAACTTTTGGCGCATATGTAAAACTGCACAGCTGTTTGTCAGAAGGATGTTGACTGGAACCATATTTGTATAATTAAACAAGAATTTACTTTAATTTTATGCTTCACTAGAATTTAATACCAGACATTCTGGCAGACATGGATTAACATTTTTATGCCAAAGTGACAAACTCTTGATTTCTCAGAATGAAATTTCAATTCAACAAAGAATTTGCGGTTAAAAACCCCACAATACTCTTTCACATTACTGAAAAAAGCTTGAGAAACTTGCTAAAATTGCTTAGTAAACAATTTCCTTTTCAGGTTTATCAGCCAGATACATTCTTTTTATCCACCATTTGTAGGCTTATTAACCTCTCATCTCACATTTAATTTGAAAAATTTATAACAGAAAAACACAGTGTTTTCTTTGGTAATACAATCAGTAGCAAATGATTAAAAATAGCTTATTCTTTTTCACAGCGCACATTCAGAGCGTATATTTAGATAATATGTGACCCTGGACCTCAAAACTAGTCATGTGGGAAAGCTGAATACAGCTGGTAGTTTTCCATTGATGATGGTTTGTTAGGATTTAGCCGAGATACAATGAATTTGAAAAAAAACAAAAAACAAACAAAAAGCCTTTAAAATGGTCCAAATGAAGTGCTTAGCAATGCATATTACTAATCAAAAATTAAGTTTTGATATATTTACGGTAGGAAATTTATAAAATATCTTCATGGAGCATGATCTTTACTTAATATCCTAAAATATACCTGTGCTACTTAAGACTGGTTCTGTGGTCCAAGGTCACATATATGTACTCTTGTAGCCTCCCCTTCAACAGTTTTTTTTTTTTTTTTTTGGCTTCGTAATACTGATATCCAGCATTGTTAATCAACCCCATGTCATTCTACATTCTCATTATTAAGTCAGCAATTGAAAAACAATCTGGATTCCCCTGCGATCACCAAAGACCTGCCTTTAATCTTCCAATACTTTCTAAAATAATTAACCATTTCAGCATTAACAATATTAACAAGACAAAAAAGGAAGCTGTTTAAACAAGATGCATGTATATCACTGAGAGAAGAAAAAAATGTGGTGTAGGATTTACTTAGAAAATATTTTCACCCAGAAACTGCTAGTAAATTTCACAAATTGCAAAAAAATAAGTAACACGTTTAAATAAAACTGACAGTAAGTAGAAAGAATTAATGGGTTTTTTTTGTAAAACATACTTCACAAATCTTTATTTACAACTTTAAAAAATCTACAGTGTCTAATCTAACATCTACATATACAATTCTAAAATCTAAAATAATACCTGTAAAATACACATACACATAATATAGTAGTAAAAAATCCACCTTCATAATATAGTACAATGTGCTTTTTCAAGGTCAAGATTAGCTCTTTGCAGGATGCATGACGCCTTAGCCTCATACTTTATTTTGTAGAAGATCAGTGTCGAATCACATACATTTGCTTTGTGCAAGAAACAGACAGAAAACCATTATTCACTTCCCATTAGTCACATCTTTCCCTCTACCAGAGCTTACAAATCTCATTCTCACTTGTTCAATTCAAACATGACACATTTGGATGTGTCACATCAGGTCAAAACATATTTCATCTGTGCTGAAGGACAAAAAAAGGTGTTTTTGTGTGTGTGTGTGTGTGTGTATATATATATATATATATATATATATATATATATATATATATATATATATTACAGTTTATATTAAATACACTGTCTGAGAAAAAAAGTATACTGTCTGAGAACATAGTGGTTTTTATATGGTTATGATTGCATTAATCAAAAACTGCTGGTGCAACTATGATGAGTCATGGCAATACGCCTGTCTCATATTATTTGAGATGTGGATTTAATTGCTAAGTCTGACCGAGGAAACAAACAAGCTTGCTAACAAAGTGTCAGGAATGAAGAATACAACACAAGCTTGGCTCAGCACCCTCTTATCCTGCTGTTGAAAACAGGCTAAAGCAGCAAGGCTGGCTATTATCTGGCTGAAAAATGAGAACTCATTGACCAGAACTACAGGCAGTGTATCTGCCATTTCTGTCACACAGTAAGGGTGCTGGGCAGGGCAATGGACAATATTTGTATTCCGAAAGGCACAATGCGCAGAGACTGTAACAAGTGGTTATTTGCTCCAGGATTGGTAAATAAACATTTTTATTTGGGGTTAGACAGCAGACTACTGGAAATATGGGCATGGAGATGCATGCTTCAACCCCGCATCCCCAGAAGCACCATGGGCAGTTCTAGGGTCAGTAGATATCTGCGATTTTGCCCAGACATCTGTGTCTGAGCCCATGCTTTGAAGTTGTGGAATAAGATGCACTTTAAAATAAATCTTGATATGCTACATCTGCAAGGAGTCATTTTATCAAGTAAATCTTAATATTATTGGAGCTAAACCTAAAAAGTTCCTACTAACCTTCATCTCAGCTTTAAGCATACTCAAAGGTCAGAAATTGTGTGTTTGTGTTGTGGTACTATGTATTTAAAAGACCACATAAAAATAAAAATATTGTAGGTAGTGTTGGTAGTGTACAACTTTCGTATATTAAAAAAAAAAAAGTTTTACAAAATATACACTGCCTTTTAAAAGTCTAGGGTCAGTAAGATTTTTAGAAAAAAAATAGTAAAGACAGTAAAGACATTCATAATAACGATAAAATAAATTGCTATTTTGTAAATGTTCTAGTCATCAAAGATTACTGAAAATAAATATCACTGATTCCAATAAATAAATAAATAAATAAATAAATATTAAGCAGCACAATTGTTTTCAACTGATAATATTAAGAGCCAAATTAGCATATTAGAATGATTTCTGAAGGATCATGTGACACTGAAAACTGGAGTAATGACTGCTGAAAATTGACCTTTGCTATAACAGGAATACATTTTAAATTTTATTACAATTATTTTTTAAATAATAAATTGTATTAAAATGTTTTATATTGTGAAAATATTTCAAAATATTACTACTGTAGTTTCGATTAAGTAAATGCAGCCTAGATTTCTTCCAAAACACATAAAAAATATCTCAACCCTTTTGTGAGTTGAGATTGATATTTCAAATTCAATTTGTTGTCTGTTGTTTGTATGTTGTAGTTGCAGAATGAAAAGAAATACACCTGTGAATTGTGCCTGTGTGTGCAAAACCTTCCAGCGCTCTGTGATATTCTGGTGCCTATTTATAGCCTCATGAGTTCAGAATCTTTTTATTTATTTATTTTTTTTTGACTAATTTTACCGTCTGCTAAACAAAAATCTAATCAAAAGCCTAATCACTTAGAAAAGCAATGGCACATCGCTCCTCAATAAGCTCCCTTATTTAAAGGTATCATTCACGTAATGGTGCGGGACGGGTTATGTTTCGAGTGAAAAAACAAGAAAAATAAGCAGAAGCAATAACAATAGCAATGCTTGCCTTAGCAAACACCGCTAATTAACATATCCAAGCTGAGAACGAGCCTCAGCTGTGATAAGTAGACTGTATCTGTTTATACCGTGTTGTGCATATAAATTCATTTTTTGTGTATACTAAGATACCATTACATTTAGAACACAACAAATCCAGCCTCTGTTTCTCCAGCTTTCACATTCATACATGCAAAATAAAAATGTATTTATGCAGACAGCTATTTGCTGCAGTAGCAATAAGTATTAAAGGAATAGTTCATCCAAATTTGCTGAAAATTTACTAACCCCCAGGCCATCTGAGAGAAATAGATGAGTTTGTCTCTTCATCAGATTTAGAGAAATTTTGTTGTGTCAATCACTTGTAGATACACTGTGTTTTTATGTATTCTATCATGACAACTTTTGGAAGATTTTAGCATGGATATGACAATGTTAATGTATTTGGTCTTGGGGGAATAGATCTGCTGCGCTGCTGAATTGCTGCTGCTGTTGTTGTAGATTGATTTTGCAAAGCAAAGAAAATACAAGAACTTGCTACTGCCAATACATAAGCAGATGCGGTACTGTGAGTATTTAAGACATGCAGTACTGCTGCTGCACAAATAGCATATATAATAACCCGTAGCAGATCTATACAGGTGGAGCTGGGGAGGTGGAGGGTTTCAGAGGAACTCTAAAAGCGTACTGTGAAATGCTGTAGTGAATGCTAAATGTAAAGCAGCAAGCTCATTGGCTGTGTATGCAACATGAACCAATCAGCTTGTGCCAAGTAGTTTGACGCTGTGGATATTTTGCCTACACCATCTAGAGTTTCATGACAGAACTTGGCATTTTGCAACAGTCCAAATTAAAGTGGACAGTTGTTCTACTCCTTCATTAGGACTGGACATGTTTTTGAGACCTTGACCTACAGTATATTCTGAGATCTCATATCACTTTAAGTGATGTTTTGTCAATGGTTGATTGCTAGGGTGTATTAGGTGTCAGACGTTTCTTACAGTTTGTCACAAGCTCTCACTTCACCATATGGGCTGGTATCTGCATGCCGAAATCTGTAGGTCACAGAAATCTCAGTCTATATAAGGGCACGAGAGTTTCTCAGCCACTGGCTTATTAATGAGAATACTTTCCACTCCTCGACTAGATTTAGTCTACTCTCAGAGGAAATAACTCATGTGGCTAGGGATTTTTTCAATGATTTATATACTGGGGAGAGCCAATTAGCAGAAAACAAAGCATGGCATTATGGTCTACATGACAAAAGGAGGGCAAAGGTGTTCAGCGGCCAGCTTGACTGTTAGAGTAACTGATGGTTCCATCGATCAAAAGTGGATCTTTATGTTTGACTGATTCGTACTGTCATGCTTGCTGCCACCAGCTCTAAGGCAGGAACTGGGTCATGAGAACTCTTTAATAGTCAAAGCTGTGGTGGGTCTCATTTAAATTTGCCTTGGGCAGGAACTAATTGAGCATGTTTTTTTCTTGTGCATTTCCATTTAAATCTCACCCTTAGAAAATTAGCAGATTTAGATAAACGCACAAACAATGATTACCTCGCAAACATAATAACGCAACTCGTACGCACCACAACCGAGACAAACCCTGGCTTTTGTTTCGGAATTAATCAGTAAGATTGAACGTCTCTCATCATTAGACATCAACTCCAAAATGATTATTATTCTGATTTTGCTTTTATTACAAATGTCTAGGATGGACTGAACACTTGTTGGAGATAGAATACAGATAGAAGAAGGTATAAGATTGGATTTTCTAACTGTCAACGAATCTGTTTTTATGGAACTGTTTCCATAAATATTAAAGGGATAGTTCACCCAAAAATGAAAATTCTGTCAAATTACTCGCCCTCATGTCGTTCCAAACCCATAAGACCTTTGTTTATCTTCGGAACATAAATTAAGATATTTTTGATGAAATCCAAGAGCTTTTTGACCCTGCATAGACAGCAACGCAACTGAAACATTTAAGAAAAGATAGTAAGGACATTGTTAAAATAGTCCATGTGACATCAGTGGTTCAATGGTAATGTTATGAAGCTATGAAAATATTTTTTGTGCACAAAGAAAACAAAAATAATGACTTTATTCAGCAATCTCTTATACACATGTTAATGAGAGTACCCATATCTGACAACAAATTTGTATGTATATTACGAGATGGCTAAGTCGTACGAATTTGTATACTCCCGGTCATTTGTATGAATTCATACGAATTGGGGAATTTGTAAAATACGTATGATTTAGCAAAAATATAGTTTTACCTCAGAACGCCGGCTCCAAAATATTGCTGTTGTGGTACTCTCGTGAACGTCCGGTGAAGACTGATACCTGAAGAGAAGAAATTGTTGAATGAAGTCATTATTATTTAGTTTTCTTCACTCACAAAAAAAAATTATTCTCATAGCTTCATAACATTACGGTTGAACTACTGATGTCACATGGACTACTTTAACAATGTCCTTACTACCTTTCAGGGTCTTAAACATTTCAGCTGCAGAGTCAGAAAGCTCTTGGATTTCATCAGCAATATGTTCATGTGTGTTTCGAAGATGAACGAAGGTCTTATGGGTTTGGAACAAAATGAGGGTGAGTAATTAATAATAGAATTTTCATTTTTGGGTGAACTAAAGTCATACTGGCTTGATACAACATTAGAGTGCATAAATCAAGGAGGTAAATTATTCCTTTAACAAACAATTCAGCAAACTAGAAGAAAATGCCATGCTGACCGACATGAATGCAACAATCATTTATGCTTATTGCAACAGAACAAGAGTTCATTGCTCTTTTTGCTGCTCAACTTGATTTCCGTGAGTCTTAATGGGAATTTTATTTGTCCTTTGGTGCATATTTAAGGGTCTTTCCTGTGTCGCTGACATGGAGCATTGTCTTTTTGGGAGCAATTAATGCTCAAGTGTTGTTCGCTGTTTTCCCCCCTCTTGCTTGTGTATGAATGCAGAAAGGTCAGCAGAGCCATTTATGAGCTTGTTCTTCCATTACTCATTTGAATGCTGCTGTTTGACACTGCGTGTCCCTCAGAGCCCCTGGGAGCTCCATATACTACACAGAGACTCACAGATGGAGGTTTGTGGCGAGATGAGAGATTCTAGGAACATGTGTTGCTAGTAAAAGCGAATTGCCGGTACGTGTAAGAGACTTTTGATTATTTTCAGCGGATGCACTCATGCATCATCTGTCTTGAGCACTTTGATCGGATAGCTGTTAAAGGTATAAACAGTTCCACTTCCAAATAGATATGGAAATGCTTTTCCCTGCATGTGGAACAGTACAAGGCTTGAAAAATATAATCTGCTTTTACGCACTCGATATGAAACTGCAAATTGGAAAAACGGTTGGATGCAGGCCCATTATTGGGGTTAGCCTACTGTACAGGTCTCATTGACTTGTTTTCCAGGGCATTTGAATCATGGTATGTGTTGATTTTTCCTCATTATCACTTTATCAGTCTAATTTACACCTTAACAGCAGCCTCCTGCCTGCACAACAGCTGGGGACATGCATGCAGTATCAGTTCATGGCTAAAATGTTGCAAATTTGTTTTACCGAGAACTGAATCGTCACAGATACAGCATATGCTCTACAGCTGGATATTCTGTGAATCTCTGTGATTTGTTTTCTATAAATTTACCAAACACTAATGATAAAAGTAAATAAATGAAAAATAGTGTTGGTACGAATCTACCTTGTCAATTCTGAGTTCAGTCCAAGTCCTTAACCAATTGAGTTTGAGTGGGAGACATTTATTAATGTCTTATTTTAGATGTTCTTATTTATTTATTTTTTTAAATCTTTCATGTTATACATGATGTTGATTCATCTGTTTCTAAGTACAAAATTCCTGAGTCCGTTTCAGAAGTTAGTATAAGTTCAGTTGAGTTCCATCCAAGTGTGAGGTAAAAAAAACAACACACACACACACACACACACACACACACA
>JAHKKF010529390.1:0-29052 GCA_019740295.1 Labeo calbasu | reverse complement strand
ATATATATATATATATATATATCAAAACTTAATTAGAATTTGCTAAGAACTTCATCTGGACGACTTTAAAGGCACTTTTCTCAATCTTTTGATTTTTTTTTTTTTTTTTTTCACCCTCAGGTTCCAGATTTTTTAAATAGTTTTATCTCGACTAAATGAGTGATGATGAAAAATAAATATGAAATAAAATTGTGGTGCAAATCTCCAAACAATAGTTATTTGTAAGTTAATATTTTTAAATGTATTTATGAACAGATTCAGATTACATTTTTAGAGTCAGCTGAACAATTTATTTAACATGGTAGCTTTTCAAAGCCATATGAATCCAACATAAATACAAGAAGCACATTTCAGAGAATCTGGCAAATGTTTCAGAAAGATTTTTCCATTTTTCACGACCAATCTTATGCTGTTGACCTCTTTAAAAACAGCACGCTAAAGCATGATGAAACTGATATAGGCATGACATCATACTGTATGTGTAACCTCTGAATCACTTGTTGTCTACTTCAAAACTAAACAGTATATAATTTTAGTGGTGAGTGTGGTCAAATCTCTGGTTGTTTTTCCCCTTAAATAATAGGTTAGATGAAATTATTTCAGTGTAATAGAACCCCTCATGACCTCACATACATGTATACCCACACACACACTCATCATCCACAGTGGAGCATGGCTTGAGAGGTGCCCTTAGGTGATTGAGGGCGGCACACAGTTAACACAAGGACCATGAAAACAGCACTTCTACTCATATCTGTTTACTCGTGAAAGCACTCAGCATACAAACAACCAATAAAACACTTGCTTATTGGAGTCCTTCTGTTGCAACTCCACAGGGTTTTGACCCTTAAGGTTACAGGTCTGTAAAGAGAACTATGTGGAGGAAAAAGGAAAAAATCTATTAAACAGGTCTATAAATTTGAAACCTAAAGCAATTGTGTCTCCACTCTGGAGACTAGAGTCTGTGTCCATGCTATGAGTGGAGATTGCCTTATCTGTAACTTAAATATTCAGCTTGAAAACATAAGTGAAATTTAAATTTGTGTTATACTATCTGTATTTTAATTATGCCTGTACTTTGCAAAAAATGTATTTCGCCAGCCAAACCTCAAATTCAGCTGATTTGCTGGGAGCATATTCAGAGTGAAGTGTCAGTCAGACACCATATGGCTATACTCCTTGACTTTAATTATGATAAACTGTTGGCTAAACAATGTGCTAAACCATGTGTGTTCCATTAGGACCAGGATGTAAACACTCTAGCGTGGAGGGAGAGACAGGCCACATCAGTGATTATCCTCTCAGTCAGAGTCATCACAGACCATCAGGAGGCCAGCTCACTCGCTCTGTCCAAAGCCAACATTAGACGGCGTGCACAGAATTGCATCTGCATTATTTAGATGGATGTGTTTGTAGGTAAATTGAGGACATCTTTCTGTTTTTAGGGGGGAAATATACAGTTCACAAACTGAAACTGAAGTCCTAAATCTTAAATAATTTGATATAAATCTCACTTATCTACTAAAACGCTGCCAGCCATGTGTAACAATGAATAATGACGTAAAATAGTTCATGATGATAACTTGGATTTCATGTAAATTTCTAAATTAAATTGAACTTACACTGACACGGTATAATCATTTCTAATCAATCTCAAAAGAACAGTGACTTTTTTTTTTTTTTTTAGTGGAACCATAGTGGCCAATAAAGAATCTTATCTTTTAAAGGATTAGTTCACTTCCAGAACAAAAATTTACAGATAATTTACTCACCCCTTTGTCATCCAAGATGTTCATGCTTTTCTTTCTTCAGTTGTAAAGAAATTATGTTTCCTGAGGAAAACATTTTAGGAATTATCTTCATATAGTGGACTTCAATGGTGCCCCCAAGTTTGAACTTCCAAAATGCAGTTTAAATGCAACTTCAAATGGATCTTCAAATGAATCGTTTAGAGCCATTTGAAGCTGCATTTAAACTGCATTTGGAAGTTCAAACTTGGGGGCACCACTGAAATCCACTATATGGAGATAATTCCTGAAATGTTTTCCTCAAGAAACATGATTTCTTATCAACTGAAGAAAGAAAGACATGCACATCTTGGATAACAAGGGGGTGTAAGTAAATGATCTGTAAATTTTTGTTCTGGAAGTGATTTGTAAGTTTTTGCCACTAGAGGGTGCATATTAAAAACAAACAAGAAACAAAAGCACAGTTTGAGGCAGTGATTGAGTGTGGAATCATGGGAGTTGTTGTCTTCATCCTCACAGCCGATGAAATCCGATGGGACTTGGACAGAAATCAATCGGCCCATTACACTAGTTAAAATTTCTCTGGATTTAAAAATTCTTCGAAACATTTGGGATAATGTAAGTACACAAGTCAATGAAATATATAACACTGTTATAGTGGTTTTTAGATATTTAAAAAAAAAATCTTGCATATTGTGCCTTTAAAGCAATAGTTTACTCAAAAATGAAAACTTGCCAAAAAATGTACTCGCCCTCAGACCACCCAAGATGTACTGTATATGAGTTTGCTTCTTCTTCAGAACAGTTTTGAAATTTTGGATTAAATCACTTCCTCGCGAATGGATTCTGTGTAGTGAATGGGTGCCGTCAGAATGTGAGTCCAAACAGCTGATTAAAAACATCAGCTTCCGGTTAAAACATGAGTCCTCTATTCCTCCAGTCAAAAATACATCTTGTCTGAATCGGGAGAGAAATATGCACATATTAAGCAATGTTTACAAACGAAAGCAGTCCTAAACAGTTTTAAACAATTGTGTTGATGCATTTTGATGTGAGACGACAAAAGGGCCCTTTTCATCTGAAGGAAGAGTTATTACAGATTATAGACTCATATTTTGTCCAAAGCGTCAATTTAAAGCTGTTTGAAATCTTATCTCTTTACTATCACATTATTCTATTAAGAGTATGTGACTGTTGTATATTAATGCAATTGCTCAATAATCAAGTTAAAGAAAACTGTTAAGTAAACGGTTTTCTTAACCTTAAGAGAAACTGGCTGTTCCTGATGCTGTGTTGTGACTGACAGCCACAAAAGAGCAAATACTGACATACTGAAAGTTCCACAGTAGTATTTTATGCGTTTTCCTACATAAAAGGCATTCCAGTTCTGTCTGCCTGCCGAACTTTTCTGCGCACAACTTTAGTAAGTTTCTGCCCTGTGCCTTTTTCTCTGACAATTATGCTTTCACTTCAGACAGACAAAAGGTTAGTTGTGACTTCCTTCATGATGGTCACCTCTTCAGCAATTAGCTGGTTTTCCAGCAGTGGGGCCGGGTTTGCCAGAGCCTGTGAAAATGCCATCTGTCATTGGGACACACTTCATGAAATGCTCCTCTCTGCCTCAGTGTGACTATTTCCTTCAGGGAGTCGCAAGGATCGTTCAAGTCGAATGGCGCTCCGAGAAAACAATAAATTGTTTGCTGTGAAAAATAATTTGGCAGGGGCTGTGGGTGCCATGTGCTCTGAAGTGTGGCGGTGCTCTTTCTCACACAGCTACCCTGAATAGCAGACTGAATTAGAGCAGCACCGTGTGCGTGAGTTTAGGTCACTTTGTGTAATGTACAGTATTTTTAGCTCATCATTGTATGGTTGTGTCATATTTTAGGCTGAACCGCTGAGGGTCATTAGTTGTCTGGTCATTATGTTCTGCATATTTTATTGTACTGTAAAATAGTTTTTTTTTCCTGACCTTGATAGGTTCTGAATATATGATTTCTATAAACTTTTTAGATTGTCATCCACACTTATTGTAGAACCCATTATTTTTTAATAATGCTTTCTTTTAAATAATGTTTTCACTAAAATGATCTAAATGCATACATTAATTATAAAAAATAATTATGATTAAATATGTTAATGACTGACAGCCCTAATGAAAACATTCATTCATAACATTTCTTAATATTTAGATTTTTTTGCACCCTCAGATTCCAGATCATATGTATCTCGGCCAAATATCGTCCTATCCTAACAAACCATACATCAGTAGAAAGCTTATTTATTCTGCTTTCATGTGATTTATAAACTTACTTCTCAACATCATCTTGTTTTACACTGTGCCCTAACTAATCGCAAAGCGACAAGATTCCAGTGATATCCAATTTGGGTGTCCACACCAGACGTGACGTGACAATGTGACGCGACAGGATCAATCAAATATCACAGCCAATCAAAAGCGACTGTGGGCGGGACCTCCCTGGAAGCACACTGCATTTGCAACAAAATGGATAAGCTTGTAATCTAATTCATAAATGATAAACCTTTTTAACATTATTAAATAAACATCCTGAGTGACTGATACCGTGTTCATTATGGAATACACTTGTTGGTTCGCATTAAGTTCACAGTTTTAACGTGTATCTTTGCTTTCATTTATTTTCAAGATCTGAGGTAAACCATCTTTTGTTGCTTTTAGTATGGCTATAAAGGTGAAACAAAATGACATTCAAACTCACATTAGACAGATTTAACTCTGAATAAAGCACATAATCAGTACTTGAGATTATCACTGCCATTGGTTTGAATGTTATTGTTCCAGCCACGATGTCGCGGAAATAGAAACCGTTTCTGAAATAGAAAATTAGCATGTCGCTGTTGCAGCTTATTAGGACAAAATCTCAGATTAACATGAAAAAGAGACCTTTTGTCGCGTGTAGTTAGGACACAGTGTACTGTATGTCATGGGGAAAAAGCTTGTCAACGAACATTTTTCGTCATAGTTTTTGTTACCGAAATGAACACTAATCAAATAATCTAATTCAATAATGTGCATTAATAATCTTTCAAGCAGTACACAAATTAACAATGTTTGTTAAAGTTAAACCATTGTCTAAACATGAACTAAACTCAAAGAATTTCTGAGAATTACTCCACACATTCGCAGAAAACTAACACATCACAGCACAGTGCCAAAGAACTTTGATGTTTACCTCCACCACACACAGTGACTATCCAAGCTGTCAATCCAGCAATTTTCACTGTGTGTGTCCATGAGCACTTCCACGTTTGAGTGCTTTCCGCCAGTGCGAGTATGTGTCTGTCAATGCATGTTATATAATTAGTGCCATCTCCTGAACCTCACAGCCTGCTCTTAACAAGGTCAGATGGTCTGAGTCAGTGCTGTCAACTCTCCCTCAGTCAGAGCAGATGGTGCCTGCAGCATGTGATACTCTCCACTGGTCCCTCTCTCAAGGTGAGAACACCAACAATGACATTGTGACCCCAATGACATTCAGTTCCAGCACTGCTATTTGTCCACTATACAAAAACAATGGGGTGCCCACAAAGGGAGCAGAATAAAAGTCAAGCATAACTAATTACCCACACCATTTATCCATCCATCCACGACATTTTAATGTAGGAATGGACAGGACCAATAGTTTGCTGTTGACATGCACATAGAAACACACAGCTCACTCCACGGTTTACTAATGTTGCTTGCGAACAGCATTGGCACATGAAGGCTAATTGTTTTGTATGATGGACTCTTACAAAAAGGGTTTTAGTGGAATACAAAGAGAAATCGGCCTCCATTTTATCTAAAGTGCTTTTCAGTGGTAGTAATTATCTGGTCTCAAATAGCTGCAAATGTAAATCTTTCTTCTTGACTTTGTTCTTTAATGAATCACAATCTGATGTCAAGATTTGAGATTCCGCAAACAACATCTAAATCATAATGGACTATTTGCACCCAGTTTAAACAGCACCAGCCAGCTACTGCGTATTATAAGCTATATATATATTAAATGTTGGAATGAATGAATTTTTTTTTTTAAATAAATGTACATTCAAGTCTCAGTTTCTTGGTTAAACATTACTTATACTATCAGAAAAAAAAAAAAAAAAAAAAAAAAAAAAAAAAAAAAAAAAATATATATATATATATATATATATATATATATATTTATATTCTGTTTATTAAAGCCATGTATGAATTTCATCAAGTTTGTGTTTTTAAGCATTTTACATTTATTAAAATAATAACTCAAGGCAGTAACAAATTAAGCAATATATTTTATTTGTGAGCTTATGCTCAGATGTTCCTTTTAATAGTTTTTTTTTTGACTAATTTAGAATATTTCGGATGATCAGTCATCAAAGCTCTGTAAATATTGGTCACAGACTTACTTTAAATTCTCTCACTAAAAACTTCCACAGATCATGTTTTTGTGCCATTTTAAGTCTTATTTTGACACAAAGTGGTTATATCTAATTGTGTGAGTTGTTGTTTACTTCTTTGAATTAGTCTTCCCATTAACGTCTTCCCATTAATTGTTCATTCAGACTGATTGGTGAACGTCCACGAACACAGGAGGTGGGATTTATCGCATGAACCAATCACAGCCACTCATAACCAGTCATATCCAATCATATCGCAATTGAGGCATTGCCTCCTCTCATCTGACTTTCCCCCATTCATTCTCTTTTACCCCCCCACCAAACCCACCGCATGCTTTAGGGTGTCTGTTAAAACTCAATGCGCTCAGGGGAGGCGAGAGAGACGCGGACTCCTGCTGTAATTTACTTTCTGGACAATATTTCTTTAGAAAAACAAGTGATTTATACACTTTCTTATGTTATATTTTGTAATTTTTATTCAATTTATTTTTGTACTACAAATTTTTTAAACACTCCCTTCCTCGCTTCCTCGGAGGAAACATCCATGGTATATATTCTGTTTTCTCCAATAAAAATACTGAAGCCCAAATCTAAACATTTCTGCCTATACATTTCTTTACATTTGACTTGTTCTTGTTTTGTTGATGTTGTTGTTCAACTTTCTGTCTCAGTGCCTGTTTAACCTGCCACCAATTGTGACATCTGGAAGAGTTGCATACTCTTGCTGAAGTAAAAGACTTCAAAGCAAGCATGAAGACACACTTACGTGAGGTGGCATCCCTGCACCTGCCCCGGTGGGATATGTGATATTTAATGCCTGTCTCCCCTGACTCCCCCAAACATACACTGCACACATAAAATATGAGCGCGAGGCATCACTGTTTGTTTAAGTAGTATAACAAGCAGCAAAACAGCCACAAGTTCACCATGTTTATCCGTATATAAAAGGTAGAAAGTTTAGATGGGTGTTTACAGCTAGTGTGAAAAGTGTCTGGATCCATTAGTGTGGCAGACAGCTACGAACTGTCATAATCCAGCAATGTGTACTTGCCTTAACTTTACCAGACAAGTTAGTTATTTTAATGACCTGAAGTGGTAAACAGTATAGAACTATTGTTGCAACAACTGTGAGTGTTGTTTTACTTATATCCTGAGTGTTTAGTTGATATAAATAAGATTGTCTGCCATGAGCAGTTTTATAGACGCCTTAGATTTTATTTTTAAAAAGTTCTAACGCAATATAGAGTTAAGGACACGGGCAGTATACTCCAAAATCATTTTCATAACAGCCTTCAGCTGAAATGTAGATGTTACAGCCTGAATGACCACCTTTTACAAGGTTCTCCATCAAAGTACTCCAACACGCTCACCCTGCATTTTACCTTTCCTGTACTTTCTCTGCTTTTTAGCACTCATACTTAAATTGAAAATCTCAAGATCTTCCAATCCTGGACAATTATATGTATTTACATAATTAACTATCCTTCCTTTCATCTGGTGGGAAAAAATAACCAGCAATCATTCATAATGGTCATTGTTGACCTCAGACTGTCTTGAGGAGTTATGAGTCTTTCAAAGAGTTTTTGAAATGTCTATAATTTCAGGCAAATTATCAGTCTCTTTACATTAGGTTATCCTTTGTGAAGAATGACCAGAACGGTAGAATGGTTAATTGAGCGGAAGGGTTTAACATTTGTAAATGGACAATGCGTTATATCTGACATTGTGCAAATCTAATTGCTGTGGACAAAGACAAAAAGAAGCTGTTAACATGTGTAGATACAAGCGTCTCTATTTCGGTCTTATAATTTGCTGATAATAGCGAGACCTTTGGTTTTGGCTTTGGAAAAAAAAAAAAAAAGAGAGAGACACTGGATTTTTGGAATTGAGGTTCCCAGCAATGTAAAAATACTGTGCATATGTGGATGGGATAGTGTGTGTGTGAGTGCTTCTAAAAGACCAGTGCAGAGAAAGATAGGAAAGAGAGAGTCTGCCTGCCTGTAAAGTGAGATAAACCAACAGGAGGTGACAAATTCATAACAGCTTTGTGCAACCACAATTCTGAGGGATTCGGAGGTTGGCCTCAAATAAGGTGACATGTGTGACAGGGATTTCATCTTCTTGAACTTGCCATGCTGCTGCAAAAGAGACTGCTTCTGATAAGATGCCTCCTGGAAAGTCACAACATAAAGGGATGTGTTGTCATCTGTTTGCAGAAACACCCTCAGAAGGGAATTTGAGGAAGGCATTAGGTTGATTTAAAACAATTATACAGCTTAAAGGGGTTATTAGCGGTTTCACAAACAGACTTATCCACGCTGGCTCTGTTTTTTACATGCTAGCATAATCAAATGGATTTCCTTTTTACTAGCAATTAAACATGAAATTACATTGCTCTTTTGGGCATTGTCTTGTTCGTGTTTGAAAATCCTGTCACTGAGTAAAGCACTTTATAAGAGAATAATTATCTGTGTGCGCTTTTGCTGATATTTAAGAATCTTGTTTTTAAGAATGTGTTTTAGTATCGGATTCACTAAAGAATCTTTTGCATAAAATTACAGTAACAGAACAAATGTGCAAACAAAATGTGTGCTGAATGCAATGTGCATGGCTCAAATGCAATTTTGCGGGCTGGATATGAGCACTAGGATGTGGGGGATCCATTTGCAAAGGACATGCTACTAAACTATAATGGAAGCTAAATACTGTTTTTTTTCCTACTGTTAAAAAAACAGTGTTGTCAATAAAAAAAAAAAAAAAAAGAAAAAACTATTAATCTTATGGTTTCTGCCAGTCTTTAAGAAGCTAATTTTGAGCTAGTTTTTATGTTTATGTTGTTTAATAACAAATTTGATGAGTGTGAAAATAAAATAAAATAACTTTGACAGCCCTAACAATTTTTATCATTTTTTTTCCCCTTCACATTTTCTGCAGATCTTATAGCACCCCCTTGTGGGCACAAATTAAGATTTATACATTATCTGAAAGCTGAACAAAAAAGCTTTCCATTGATGTATGGTAACAGCATTTTTCTGAGATACAACTATTTGAAAATCTGGAATCTGGGGATGCAAAAAAGTAAAATATTGAGAAAATCGTCTTTAAAGTTGTCCAGATTAAGTTCTTAGCGATGTATATTTCTAATCACAAATTAGATTTTGATATATTTATGTTAGGAAATTTACAAAATACCTTCATGGAACATGATTTTTACTTAACATCCTAATGATTTTTGTCATAAAAGAACAAAATAATAATTTTGACCCATACAATGTATCGTTGGCTATTGCTACAAATATACCCGTGCTACTTATGACTGGTTTTGTGGTCCAGGGTCATAAATGTGGAATGTGTCCTCGTATAGTTATGTGCCTAGTTAAAATGCTTTTCTTCACAATTTGATCATCAGTTCATGAATAACTGGTGCCGTGACCAACAATACACAAGCTTTTTAAATAAAATTGTATTTACTGCCGGCTAAACAGGGGAGGTAATAGCATGATGGTAAATGTGGCATGAAAATTGCCCTGAGTTTGGTAAATAAGGCACAGTTTATGCTTTTTTGAGGAAAACATTTAAGCATTTTTCTCCATATAATGGACTGCTATGGTGCCCCGAGTTTGAACTTCCAAAATGCAGTTTAAATGTGGCTTTAAACGATCCCAAATGCGGTTATAAACGATCCCAGCCGAGAAAGAAGGGTCTTATCTACCTTAACGATCGGTTATTTTCATAAAAATAATACAATTTATATACTTTTTAATGTCAAATGCTTGTCTTGTCTTACTCTGCATGGACTCTTTCTCTGGTTCATGACAGTTAGGGTATGTTGAAAAACTCCCATCTCATGTTCTCCCTCGACTTCAAAATAGTCCTATATCGCTGTTTAACCTTTTTTGTTAAGGGTGTTTGATTTCTTTGCATGTTTTCTTTACTAAGTTAAGGAAGAAAATACGATTGGAGTTTTTCGACATACCCTAACTGTCTTGAGTCAGGGAGAGCAAGGCAAGACGAGCGTTTGAGAATAAAAAGTATTTAAATTGTATTTTTTAATGAAAATAACCAATCGTTTCACTAGATAAGACCCTTCTTCCTCGGCTGAGATTGTTTACAACCGCATTTGGGATCGTTTGAAGTCGCATTTAAACTGCATTTTGGAAGTTCAAACTCGGGGCACCA
The DNA here is from genome assembly GCA_019740295.1 of Labeo calbasu. Lineage (NCBI taxonomy): Eukaryota > Metazoa > Chordata > Actinopteri > Cypriniformes > Cyprinidae > Labeo > Labeo calbasu. The sequence goes on along the minus strand of JAHKKF010529390.1, from coordinate 18,727 downwards.
TATCAGTCCATTATATGGAGAAAAATGCTGAAACGTTTTCCTCAGAAAACATAATTTCTTTACGACTGAAGATTTTTCTAAAAGAAAGACATGAACATCTTGGTGGTAAGTACATTATGTGTGAATCTTTGTTTTGGAAGTGGACTTCTCCTGTAATGATAAAACACACATTTTCATTTCACAAGGTGTTAATTGAAGAACAGGTGTTGTGTGGATTACTTGTGGATTATTGTGATGTTTTTATTAGCTCATTCTGACGGCGCCCATTCACTCCAGAGAATCCACTGGTGAGCGAGTAATGTAATGCAACATTCATTCAAATCTGTTAAGATGAAGAAACAAACCCACACTATCTTGGATGGCCTAAGGGTGAGCAAATGTTCATTTTTGGCTATTCCTTAATTATATTCAGGGCAATTCAACTGGATTGCCAATGGCTTGTGAATAAACATGCTTATACTGAAACTGTATAAGTAACAATATGAATTGATTGCACAATGTCAACTTTTTGTGTGTGTGTTTTTCCATTTAAAAGAGATGACCACCTGTTGTGTTTCAAAACAGCTCACTTCAAAGTCAGACCAGCGCATTCCTATCGAAAAGGTCGTTACTGGGTGCTGTGTCTCTCTCTCTCTTTTTCTCGCTCTCCCATAATTAGTGCATTAGAGATTTTCAATCTGGCACAGCAGGCAACTCCTGGCTGATAAGCCTGTCAAGCACTTTTGTAAGGCTATTCTAAGCAAAGAAAAAAAGAGAAACCGTAAAGGAAAAAAGAGAAAGAGAGAGAGGCTAATCAATTCTCAATCTATGTCATAAAGAACATTGTTCCCAAATTTTCTTCAAATCACTGTTCCTCTCATAAAAGTCTGTGATTGTCACACTTTCCCAAGCTTCTGATTGCATTCTGAACTGGACTGAACTCAATATTTCTTTTCATAAAGAGTTTCAAAGTCCCTGCACTGAGGCAGTTAGAACCATCACTGAACAATACTTCAATGTATTGTATGTATGCATAACTAATATTTCTCAAAAGGTATGAATGCGCACTGTCAATGTCACAAAAAAAGGATATTCTGTATAACCATAGCTCTTTTTTTTTTTTTTAAACACAGATAGCGTAAAAAATTCAAATTGAAACATTTGATTTCAATGATAGACAGAGGTTAAGAGTTCTTTGAGAAATCTTCAGTCTGTAGTGTTTAGTATCAGTCAGCATTGTAGACTCTAACAGCTGTGATGCAAAATACAGTGTCACATTGTTCCAGCAGTGGTGCATGACTAATCGGACCGATAGTAAATGATGATAAAAATAGATCAGAGGGACACAAGCATAAATGGAAACAAATAACTTCTATATGTTCCTCAAAATGGCTTGAAAATTATGGTCAGTGGTATTATGGGCCCATTAATGGCTGTCACTAATTTGCTTGGGTTCATTTCTGCAGTTACTCTCACAAGAACAAACCTGCCTGGAGTAGCCGGTTTAATTGGGACATTTGCATCGTAATGACCCATGAGTCAATTTCCTGCTATTTCCCACTTTTATAGTCTTGAAACTCGACCAAAGGCTCAAAGTTAATGAACACATGAAATTAAGTCTCAAGTAAAAACAAGGTATAATAAAATATGACATTGTAACTAATACTGTATCTAATCTGGCTAGAAATGGAATAAACATTTTTATGGTGATTTGTGTGGAAGTCTGTTTCCACTACAACTTTTTTTCTCACAATTTTGAGTTTACATCTTGCAATTCTGAATCAGTATTGCGTGATATAAACTTGCAGTTGTGAGTTACAAGTCAGAATTGCAAGATACAGTATAAACTCGCAATTCTGACTTTTCTCTCAGAACTGCATTATATAAACTTGCAATTGTGAGTTATAAAGTCAGAATTGCGAGACAATCTCACAATTCTCACAATTCTGAGAAAAGAAAAAAAAAACTAAAATTTACAAGAAAAAAGCAATTGTGAAATATAAACTCGCAATTGCTAGAAAATTATCTTGTGAGAAAATGATGTTGCAATTCTGAGAAAAAGTCAGAATTGTGGCTTTATATCTTGCAATTCTGCATTTCTCATTTATTTCTCAAAATTGCAACTTTATTTTTTAGAATATCATGATTTAAACTCGTAATTGCAAGATATAAAGACAGAACTGCAATTCTTATTTTATATCTTGCAAATCTGACTTGTGAGTTAAGTCAGAATTGTGAGAAATAAGTTGCAATTCTGATAACATATATGTCATATATCAGTCTTTTTCCGTCAAAATTGGACTTTAGAACTCGCAATTGCGAGTTTATATCTCACAATCGAAATTGCAAGAAAAAAGTGAGAGTTGTGAAATCTAAACTTGTAATTGCAAGATATAAACTCGCTATTGCGAGCAAAAAGTCAGAATTGCGAGATACAAACTTAAAATCGTTAGAAAAAAGTCAGAATTGCAATTCTAACTTTATTTCTTGCAATGTTGACTTTATATTTTACAGTTCTGACTTTTTTTTTCAGAAATGTGACTTTATTTCTCAGAATTGCTACTTTGTATCTCGAGATGTAAACTAGCAAATGCAAATACAAAACAAAAAAACAAACAAACAACAACAACAACAAAAAAAACCTTGCAATTATCTTTTTTATTTTTTATTCAGTGTAGGTTTTTATTCATTGCTTTCTTTCTTTCTTTGTTTTTTTCCTCACTAACTGCTGAAACTACTGTGGGAAAAACAACATATTTTGAAAAACTGTGTCATATCTATGCAAATGTATTCTGTTTTTATACAAACAAGTGCAAATACAAGTTTTGATTAGCCGGAGATGACACATTTCATACAAATCCATCTGAAATACTATAATGGCATTTACTGCTTTGTGTTCTCATTCTGCATAACAGCCTTTCCAGATTTCAGAACTCAGTTCTTTTAAAAAGTATCCTTAAAACGTCTTATTATTATTATTATTATTATTAGATCATTTGTAATTGAATTTACATATTTTCCCCCACAGAAGTATTATCAAAACCAACCAGCACACCATGAACAAAAATGACAGAAACTAAAGTAAATGGTGTTCCATATAGCGCCTACCCAGAATCCATCAAGTAAACATCAAATGAAACTGGAACATGAATTTACTCTAAACTAAAAATTCCCAATAGCAGAAGTCCACCGCACACCACTGGTGCACAAGTATGAGCAAGTAATGAGAACAGGCTAGCTGAACATGCTTGTGAAATCTATTGTACCAGAGTTTATTAATCCATATGTCATGCTGCGTTCAACAACAGGCAAAGAGAACTTGTCATCCTCTGTTCCGACACACCTTTTGCCTTTGATATTACATCAGGCACCTCCATAGATTGAGCCTTGGAATGGAACTGTCATGGAATGTTTGAGACCAACTGTGATTATTATTTTGCTGTTCTGGGCAGGCTGTTGCTTGCCAATCCATCTGTCATTATGCAAAGATTTCCTGTTCTGTCCGCTTATTATTTCCATCCAAGAAGAAAAGTGATTTCGTACTAAAGCATTATTCATGTGGGAACCCCTGGTTACATTACATTTCTTTGCTTCGGCTGAATACAGAGCTGCTTGACAGTCTATATAGAGTTGGGATTTGTTCCTGAGGTAAAATGATTTAGCTGCATATGACAAGGGAGACAACTTGGCATAAATAATATTGTAAGCATTAGAGTCGACAACATTCAAAACCAAGAAGGTCTATGCAATACGTTATATTGTGTTCCCATTAATTCCCAATGAGTTCCACAAAAAAGAATTGGACATTGTGATACGTCTTTTATAAATAATGATATAATCTTACTTGCAAACTCTTTTATTTCAGCAGAATACACAGCTGTTTTAAATGGCAATCAGTGGAGAAAGATGCCAGATGGTGCAGTAATGGCAGGGAATCAGGAAACTCTGACCTTTGCAAGCAAACCAGTTTATTACTGTAATGTGACATATTCTTAACTGCCTTAAATTTATCTTTGTTTCGGTCATTTGTTTTTGGAATGATGAGTCATATGCAATAAGTCCAGGACCTTGTATTAAAAACGAGCATTTTGATTTCTTCGGGGTTTCTGCAGGTCTTAACCCATAAATGCATGAATGTTTCGCCAATCATTATTACATATTCACGTCTTTAATGACCCGTACTTAAATATCCAGCACGGATAGATCACTGACTTCTACGGTAGCAAAAACTCTCTTGATATTTTAAGAACAGTTACAGAAGAATAAAACGTATTTATTTATTTTATTTTATTTTATTGAGTACAGTAATTGTTCTGCAGTAAACCAATTTAATTTTTGCTAATGATATTCTTTTGTTTTATGTCTACAATAAGTAGACAGTGAGTGAAACATCACATCATTATTGTCCATTAAACAGTGCCACCTCGAGGAATAAAAGCGAATTGCGCGTATTGACTCATCAGTTATTTACATATTTTTGCGCACGAAAAATATACTTACACTATTACAGACCTCGGGTCTCTAGCGACCCTATACACGTTATACAAAAAAATATCAGAAAACAGATATTCTTTTACATTTGTTTATTGTTATATTGTTTATAATTAATAGATTGAGGAATACTAAGAAAGTTCAAATATCTAACTTAAAAAAAGAAGGCATTTAAGGGTTAAAAAGCTTTAATTTACCCTTCCACAAATTAAGGCTTAAAAAGATCTTAAAGCGGAGCATAAAATCGAGGCATTCAATGTTCAAAGTTAACATATAAAGTCTTGTTTTATGAGAAATTGAAAAGTGAATTTTTAAGTGAATTTATGCTTAAAACAAGAACAAATATCTGCCAGTGCGGTATGAAATCTCTTTTCCCCTTTGATTTAAAATAAAGCCCATTGGCAGATATTTGTTATTGTGTGATCATAAACTCACTTTTTGATCTTGTTAAACTTATTTTAATTTAAAAGTTTCACTGAAAATTTACGCTGGAAAACAAGACAAAACTAGTCAGATTTAAAAAATAATAATAATAATAATAATTAATAAAATAAAAACTAATGGTAAAGTACAAACAGGAGTCTTTTTTTTATTTTTAAACTTTGAAGTATTGCTTCAAGCCATTTATTTTTAAAGGCCAAACTGACATATTGTGTTCCATTGAATTTATTCCTTTAATTTTGTTTACTCTGTCTTAAAAAGGACTTTAAAAGTCTTTAAAAAATCTGCAGAAATCTTGTTCATGTTGACTTTAAAAGCTGAAATTACAGCATTAATCACTTAGGATTCAATTTCTAAATATTCAGCTACTGCCACTAAAACAGAGACTACGAAATAGCAGTGTGTCTTTAACCTGCAAGATGTTGGTTAACCTGTGTAATGGACATGCTCCTACTGAATTTTAATGAGATAGGTATGTAAATGATAAATGAAAGCTTTTCATTTTGAGACTGTGAAAAGGCTCTTGAAACATTGTGTTCCATTAGCCGAGCCTGCCATTATTTAACAATTTATCAAAATGATTGAGCAGTAATTTAACACGGCTGTCTTGTGAGGCTTGACCTCTTGATGATATAAGATATGCAGGCAAGGCATCTGCAAAGTGCCACCGCTCACAATTACGGAGGAATAACATCAATGCACTTTGAGGTGTGTGGGTTTGAAATTCCGTTTTGGTTGTGTGCTCAATATATATATCGAACTGAAAGATCTTTGATAAAGGCCCAGTGCATTTAGACCTATTGAGAGCCCATATCTGATATAGCTAATCAAATGTAATTAATCTTCATTGTGGGGATGCATCACAACAGTATTTGCTGTAAAGCCCAAAGCGTCATTACACACTAGGGTGCCCGCAGGTCTGTAAAGGGTGGTAGGTGCTCTATTTGTGTATTAGAGCGTGTAGCGAACGAGCAAGGCCAGGAACATTACCCTTGCTTTGTATTGTGACACCCACCTCATCAAGATAACACAGTTGGAGGTGTTTCATGCAGCGATAATCTTCATTTTAATTCCCATGGCATGTCTCAAGGAGCATGGCTGTTGTAGAAGCTACAAAAAAAAACATTTATTTGGAGTGAGCATTGAAAATTTGAACCGTTTTGCCTCAAAATGTAATATCTCAAGAATAAAAAGGCACGCTGTGATTGTATCTGGTAGGCACTGACATTAGCATATCGCATGAAGCATTTCATAGTGAGTGCTGCTCATGCGTGTAATTGTAATAGCATGTTGACACTGATCTCATTTCTTAAGTCTGGTGCATAATATTACAAATAATAATAATAAAAACAAAGAATATCATACACTGATCACCCTGGCATTCAAAGGAAGACTGTGTTGAGACGAAACTTTATGTTCCAGTGGGATTTTTCTTTTTCTGTAAATGCAAGTTAATGTTATCGCATTGGACTAAAACCTAACCTTAGATCAATGGGTTGTACGACTAGTCATTTCTAAAAAGAAATACAAAACCTGTGCTAATCAAAAGAAAACAAGTTTACAAAATGATTGAATCCATGATTAGGTGAGAATAGTGAAAGATTTACAATCAATTTTTAAAAGGCTGGTCATTTTTTGACTGGGAACACCAAATTAAAGGATTTTAATTCCAGTGAGGATTTTATTTTTCTCGAAATGCAAGTTAATGTCATCACATTGGACTAAAACATACTGACTTTGCTTACACAGGACATAACAACTCTCCAAAAAAAAAAAAAAAAAAAAAAAAATGATTTGTATTCTTCTGAAATTTACTTGTGAGAGTGAGACACTTATGGTGTTCCTGGCAAAAATGACTGACCTANGTTAATGTCATCACATTGGACTAAAACATACTGACTTTGCTTACACAGGACATAACAACTCTCCAAAAAAAAAAAAAAAAAAAAAAAATGATTTGTATTCTTCTGAAATTTACTTGTGAGAGTGAGACACTTATGGTGTTCCTGGCAAAAATGACTGACCTACAAAAAAATATTACCAAATATTTTTTTTTTTTTAAATAAAATTGTGTTTATTTTTAATTACCTGAGATTTTGTATTTCTTTTTGGAACTCATGAATTGTAGTCCTCTGATCTGACCTCAGTTTTTGCCAAAAATATTCACAAATAATGCTTTTTTACTAATAAATCTATCTAATAAATCTCTAATCATTAAGATCTATGACCAGTAAGTTCCAAAAAGGAATACAAAAACCTGTGCTAATCGAAAGAAAGCAAGTTTAGAAAAAAAAAAAAATATTCCAAGATGTAAGTGATAGTAGTGAGATATTTACAATCAGTTTTTTAAAGGCTGGTAATTTTTGAGTGGGAACACCAAATTAGGTAAAGGATTTCTGTATTGTGACAGATTTTTTTTAACCCTTATGTTCCAGTGAGGATTTTCTTTTTCTCTTTTTTTTTTTTTAAATCAATGTGTTTATTTTCAATTATCTGAGATTTTGTATTTCTTTTAGGAACTGATTGATTGTAGGCTTCATTGATCTGACCTCAGTTTTTGCCAAAAAATATCCACAAATAATGCTTTTTTACTAATAAATCCATGTGTTTACTTTAAATTAGCTACTATTTAAGTGATAGTAGTGATATATTTACAATCAGTTTTTAAAACGCTGGTAATTTTTAAGTGGGAACACCAAATTAGGTAAAGGATTTTTGTATTGTTACAGATTTTTTTAACCCTTACATTCCAGTGAGGATTTTCTTTTTCTTGAAATGCAAGTTAATGTTATCACATTGGACTAAAACATACTGACTTTGCTTACACAGGACATGACAACTTTCCAAATAAAATGTATTCTTCTGAAATTTGCTTGTGAAAGATTTACGGTGTTCCTGAGCAACAAAAAATATGACCAAGTGTTATTACCAAATTGTTACCACATATTGGATTTTTTAAATTTATTTTCAATTACCTGAGATTTTGTATTTATTTTTAGAACCGATTGTTTGTAGTTTTTGCCAAAAACATCCACAAATAATGCTTTTTCACTTAAAACTGAGGTGCATAACCAAAAAGAAATACAAACCTGTGATAATTTATAGAAAACAAGTTTACAAAAAGACTGAATCCAAGATTAGGTAATAATAGTGAGAGATTTACAATTAAATTTTAAAAGACTGGTAATTTTTGACCAGGAACACCAAGTTAGGTAAAGGATTGTCAGCACAGCATAAGCGTTAAAATATATACAATATTGTTCATTGCAATGAGCTAATGTTATTTGGCAGCTCAGCAGTCTGCAAGAAACACACCTTCTAAGTCACCATGGTACATGTATTATCATTTTGCGCACGCATGAATGGGTTCAGGGCTAATAGCGTTTTTGTAATGTAATGCAAATGAATCTGCTCATCTGCAAGATCAGATAGGAATTAAGAAAATGCTGAAATAAATATTTTCCTTCACGAAAGATTAACCTCTCACATATTCGTGTCGCAGTAAAAACCTGCAGCCGGTGGCCGGTGTGGGTGAAAGGAAGCAGTCAGGGCTGGTAAACACGGCAGGTCGACTGGCGAGATAATGGAAAGGTACAGGCATAGATGACAGAAGGAAAATTTCTCTTCTGTCATTTGTGAAGGGCTAGATCAAAGCTCCATTAATCAGAGAGCGACGGTGGGGTGCAGGTGATAGAACGAAAGTAGTAGAAAAGAGGTTTGCTTTGGGGGAGAAAGCACTGCTGCAGGGAATGGATGGGGTGAGGTGGAGGGCAGAGAGATGGAGGGATCATGGGAAAGGGAGAGCAGGGAGGACTGAGCTCTTGGGAAATGTAATGATGAAAAGAGTTGGATATGGGTGAAAGGTCACAGTGGAGACTGGAGGTTGAGGGGTTGACCTTGCTTACATGTGTTTCCTCAGAGTGTTGAGGATCATTACAGGGTCATGGAATGGTAGAGCAGGTGCTGAAAGAGTACACTAGCCATTTCTTTCTCACCTAACAGATTTAGATGTTGATGTCAAAAGAGCATAGTGTAAATGATGGTGAAATCTAGACAGTTATTTTAAGACCGGGAGTTTTTATTTTCTGCAGACATGAAGCTTCACGCTATGTTCACATTTGTTTTTGGAATCTGATTTCATTCAGAGTTCATTATTTCATTATATTTATATATTTCATAATTATGTGAATAAAATAAAACAGTGCTGATGTACAGTACGCCATCATTGACACCTTGTATGTCTCAGAGTCTGGGTATTTATCAGTGTTACATAGTTAGGCTAGTAGGTGGCGACAAATGACTGCAGTATAAGTGAGCCATTGATCATTTCCTAACCCTGATTTGTTCATAACATTGATTAATTCAGGAACTAAGCAATTGCCTGTCTTAATAAGTGAGTCATTGAATAATTCACTCAGCCGATTTATTCAAAACACTGTTTTTATTTTTAAGAGTGTACATGGAAGAGCATTGCAAATGCTATTTTTGTTTTCTTATTTGCTCTAAAAGCAAAATATCATGCTATTGCGTTTCCACAACTTTCCAAAAAAGGGGGAAAAAATAGAAAGATGCACTGCGCCAGTGAGAAGAGATTTGTTTTATTTGTTGACATTAGTTAAAAATGCAATTGTTAATATAAACTAACAATGAAAAAGTAATTCTAAAGCATTTCTTCATCTCAATTTATGTTAACTTAAGCATTTACTAATACGTTATTAAAAGCAAAAACTGTATCTGTAAATATTATTTAATGGACCTGAGCTGAGATGAACTAACAATGAAAAGTTATATTTTAATAACTAACATTTAATTAATAAATACTGTAACCAATTAATTATTAATTGTAAGCAGTGTTCAGAAGGTTACTTTGGAAATGTTACATAATACAAGTTACCCTATTTACTAATTACTTTATTAAAGTAATGTAACTGATTATATTTGATTACTTTCTAATGACTTTTCTAAATTTCTAACAGATGTTTTCAACTTTTTGTCATTTTCAAACATTTAAACCAGGCAGGGTTATCCCTAGCTATCCCGCAGACACCACAAAATCAAATTTTAGCACCTCTTTTACTTTGAACTTGTACTGAGGTTAAATTTAGATATGAAAACATAACAAGAAATATTCAGTTTTAACCCCCTTTGTAATCGTTAACATTTTCCTAAGTAACTGTAATTTAATTACGCTTTTTTTCTCAGTAACTGTAACAGACTACAGTTACATTTATTTTGTAATGCAGTTACATGTAACTAATTACTCCCCAACACTGATTGTAGATACGTTTTAGTTAATGCATTCACTAATGTTAACTAATGGGACTGCAAAGTGCAGCTGCACTTTTATTACACAAATTGTGGTGTTACAAATGTACATTCTTCTTCTTCAAAAATAAATTAAGTTTTAATTTATGTTTAATCTATGCTTAAATGTGTTATACACAGTCTGTAAAAAGTGTCCATTTTGCTCTGCCTTTGTTTGGAACTATTTTTGTTGGTGGAACAAAAATAGATAAAGTAACTGGCAATACTGTATCTAAAATTAGTCAGTTTAATCTGAATGTTTTAAAGGTCTTCATCGTGTGACAGTTAATATAATTGTTTTCCTTCAAGACAAACCATTTTGTCAAATGGACACACAACAAGAAAATCTACAATAAATGACACCTTTACCCCACAAAGATGCTGTTTTTTGGGCATTATTTTGTCTCTGACCCAAGTCTCCACCTTTTCTTCTTGGTTTGATGAAACCAATTCCCAAAGCATAAGATTGCCAGACAAATGTTTGCCTGAAGATCACACCCTCTCGCTTCAAAAGGTGCATTTTGTATGTAGACAACTTTCAGATGATTTCCCTAGACAGAACAGCTGAACACACTAGACTGTGTAAAATGACAGCCGAGAAGGGGCTTTCGGTCCCTTCTGAACAGCTTACAACCGGAATCATGATAAAAACTAATTTTGCCCAGAGCAGACTTCACTTGGACAAACAGGTGCAATAAATTAGCAAATACCTTCAATGCTCGCAGTTTTCAAAAACCTGCAATAAATTTATGACCTTGGGAGTTGCCATATCTACAAGGACCCTGGAAAAATATTGGTGAGATTCTCTGTTTGCCCTATTATAACAATTACAAATGCCAAGCAAGAAAAATCATGAGCAACAACAAGCCCACGGGGACTTTTAGGGTGACTTTGGGAGAACAGTGTGCATATTTTATATTTTCTGTATTTTAATGCCGCCTCTTCGCTATTGATAATTTAATTTAAACAGCATCAAACATAAGAGATTTGGATCTCCAGGGATTGCAATTAAAGATGAGAATAAGAAATTTAACGATCTCCCGGTTTGGTTCTTTTACAGTTCTTTTAATGATTGTCCATGCTTATGAAGAAGAAATATGTTGGTGGAAAAATGCAATTCTTATTGCATTTCTTATTTATGTATTTATTTTAATGCAAAGCTCATTCACTCATGCCATAAATCATTCATTCATTCATGTTTTAAAAATGACAGCTGATTACAACAAAATTCATAACATGAATCTCTGAAAGCTCATTGTCATATGAAGAACTAATCAGTTACTACAAGCCTTAAGGTCAACATAAAGCGTTAAACATAACAGTTTGTGGTTCATTTTGAGTCAGAAATGAAAATAACTAAATAGTAGTACAGGAAACACTGCTAGTAGATGCACATTTGTGAACCATTAATGGTTCATGAAAATCATTCTTTCTCTAATTATCCTTGATAGCGAACCATACTTGTAATACAGTTTACACAATGGCGACTGGTAATTTGTATCCTGTCTTTGTAACTAGATGATTTTATTGATGAGGTCCGTTACATTAACGTCATTCTGATACATTTCAGACTTCAGAGGAGCGATATGTGGAGTCAGGGGGAATTGGAGAAGTCAGAGGTTGGACACTTTTGGAACAGTCCCTCGAAAACTTAGGTCAGCAGGGATTAATTAGCTTTCTGAGACCCACACAGCAGATGTCAAGGTAATCTTGGGTTGCAGACTGCAGAGGTCAATGCAATATCTCAACTCTGGATGAAAAGTGATCTCCCAGAATCCACTGGGTGGACGTGCGGGGCTTCATCAGTCACAAACACGTCTACATCACTCAATGCAAATGCAGAGACACACCACTCGGCAATGGCCTCATTACTCAGTTCAGGAAACATATTGAGGTCACTTACTGTGGATGGTACCATTCTAAAACGTCTAAAAATGCCAAAAGACAAATGTCTCGCTAATATGCCACAGTATAAGGAAATTCAAAGATGTCTAAGCATCCTTAATCAATTGCAATGTCGTCTTTCCAAGCTAACAAAAATGTGTTCTAGGAACATTTGGCTAATGTTCCATTTAAAGGGCACCTATTATGCAAAATACACTTTTACATGTTGTTTGAACATAAATATGTGTTGACAGTGTGCATACACAACTGCCCTATAATGATAAAAATCCACCTGCTCATTTTTTTTTTTAATCCCCATAAATCATAAGCAGTGTCTCAGAACAAGCTGTTCACAGAATCCGTGAAATGTGATGTCACATTTTACAGGCCCCACCCATGACAATTTCTGCTTTTATGTTTTTGTTTGGGTCATATTAACAGCGTAGACAGCAGTAGGTAAGGTATGTTATGTATAACATGTGATTTTTTTCCCAGCTGCTAAGCTTCACAGACATAACCAACTGTGTTTTTGTAACTTTAGTTTAGCACTCACATGCTGTGTGACAGCTGCTTTCTGTGCTTTGGATGTATGTGCTCAGATAACCGTATTATCAGAAATGTAAACTAATATGGCTTTATAACGCATGATTTTAGTGTGATATACATGACAATCAAAAAAGATGTTTTGTTTTGGCAGAGTATCTGAGGCATGAGCTGTAAAGGCACAACCCTCTTCTGGAAAAGGGGGTGGGGAACAGCAGCTCATTTGCATTTAAAGAGACATGCACGAAAGCAGCGTGTTTCTGCTTACACTCAAAACAAGCATTTTCTAAAATGATATAATACAGTATCTCACAAAAGTGAGTACACCCCTCACATTTCAGCAATAATTTTAGTATATTTTCTCAGAGACAATACTATAGAAATGAACACAGGTTGTTGCTGGGATCCTCTTTAAATCCTCTATAATGACATCATGGAGCTGCTGGATGTTAGACACATGGTGCTTCTCTACCTTCTGCTTGAGGATGCCCCATAGGTGCTCAATAGGGTTCAGGTCAGATCTCCTTCACCTGAGAACAGCAAGGCAATTGTCATCTTGGTGGTGTGTTTGGGGTCATTATCATGTTGGAAAACTGCCGTTCAGCCCAGTTTCTGAAGGGAAGGCATCATGTTCTGCTTCAGAAATGTACAGTACTTAATGGAATCCATGTTTCCCTCAATGAACCACAGCTCCCAGTACCAGCAGCACTCATGCAGCCCCAGACCATGATGCTACCACCACCATGCTTGACTGTAGGAGAGACAATTTTCTTGGTACTCCTCACCAGGGCATCACCACACATGCTGGACACCATCTGAGCCAAACAAGTTTATCTTAGTATCATCAGACCATAGGACATGGTTCCAGTAATTCATGCTCTTGGACAGGTTGTCTTCAGCAAACTCTTTGTGGGCTTTCTTGTAAGCCAGCTTCAGAAGAGGCTTCCTTCTCGGATGACGCCAATGCAAACCAACTTGTTGCAGTGTGCAGCGTATGGTCTGAGCACTGACAAGCGGACCTTCTACTTCTGCAACCTCTAAAGCAGGGGTGCTCAAGCCTGGTCCTGGAGATCGACTTTCCTGCAGAGTTCAGCTCCAATCCTGACCAAACACACCTGAACCAGCTAATTAGGATCTCAAGGAGCACTTGATAATTACAGACAGGTGTGTTTGATTAGGGTTGGAACTAAACTCTGCAGGAAAATCGATCCCCAGGAACAGGGTTGGACACCCCTGCTCAAAAGCTATGCTGGCAGCACTCGTGCATCTGTTATTTGAAGCCAGGTTCTGCACCTGACACACAGAATGAGCACTCAACTTTGTTGATCCACCCTTACGAGGCCTATTCTGTTTTCTTTGCGTACAAAAAATATTATTGTAGCTTGTAAAATTATGTTTGAACCACTGATGGCAGATGCAATTTTTTGACGATGCCTTTCATACTTTTCTGGGCCTTGACAGTGGCATTTACTTGGCAATCAATGGGACAATAACAAACCTCATTCAAAATATCTTAAATTGTGTTCCAAAGACGAACAAAGTTTTTATGGCTTTGGAACGACGGGGGCAAGTGATTAATGACAAAATTTTCATTTTGAGGTGGAGTAACCCTTTAAGTTGTGAAAATCTAAAATCACTTTGAGTGAATATTCAGAATGTCTGGTCTTATAAATGTTTAAAAAATGTCTTTTCTTGGTTATGTGACTTTTTAAAACTTCAGGAGGAACATTCAATTTTAATATTTAGAAAACATTATAGGAATGTTATTTTTGAATGTTCTCTGAATGTCCAACTAAAATGTTTCAGAAAAAAACATTCCATAAACGAAAGTATAAATAATGCTTTGCTAATGTTTTCAGAGTGTTTCTAAAAACCAAATAACTTTGAATGAACATTAATGTAACTGGCAGAAAGTTTGTTCATGTAGAAGTTCTGAGAACGTTCCCTGTTAGCTGGGTTAGAGCAGGTCTTTTATTCATCAGCTCATATAAAAGAAATAAATTCAGTATCTCACAAGCTATACAACACAGAACTCAATACATGTGTCACACAGAACCACAATCTCTATTCTTTTTCCCTTTGCAGGAAAATCCATTGTACCCTTTTCTCATCTCGACCCTCTCGAGTGAGAGTTCACGGCTCTGCAGTGGTGTGCAACTAATGAGTCCAAAAATGTAGCCAGACATTCTCCTACCACAGGAGGCCTGGAATGACCACCCTCAGCTTTCTCTCCATTATGGGTTATGAGCAGCGCTGCCACTTAAAATGCAGCCGTGAAACCCAGCAATTAATATGTTTAGTACAACCTTGACGCATTTATTTTAATAAATGTCCTTGGTTGAAAGGAAAGAAATGATAGGCTGCTTTCTGCAGCTGGAATTTTAGTGCTCACAATTTAGATAAAACTCTTCAAATTCTTGAAATATACCAGAAATCTAAATGATGGGGATTATGGCACAGCTTGCATGTATTTGATAAAATAGGAGAAAAGGAAAGGTTTTCAACAGCAGTGTGCTGCTGTGTGCTAAAGGTAGTAAGTAGATTTTTTTTTGCTTTTTAATGGGATGTCGTTTTCAGCTCACCTCAGAAATGTCATATCCATCTTCCTCCTGCCTAAGAGTTTCTAACACCCCAACACTTCCGCTGCGAGTTGGCCTGTCAGCCTAAAAGCTTCCTCCCTCATTGTGATAACACAATCGATAAAATGGAAGCAACAATTCCTCTTCTTCTTCTTCTTAGCCACATCGAACTGCTTTATATAAGATACACTTGAGTAGATATATAGATTGTAGGGTGCAGCTATTAACATTTGAAAAGGGGGATGGGTGGTTTATTCTGAAATGAGTCAGAAAGGTTCACCCAGGTCTGAGAGAAAAAAAAAAAAAAAGCTCTGCAACCTTGTTATTCAAGAGTTTTGCCACAGAGAGGTGCTGTAATGATAAACCCTGCTGGATTCTATATTCTATGCATTGTTTGAAAATCACCTGCTGTTAGATTTATTAAGCAAAAGTCAGACTCCATGTGTCTTTTCCTTTTTTATTTTGTGTCAGTTTTCTGTCAGAGAACAACATGAAGTGACTCGCTAGACTTGCAACATTAACTCAGATGTTTCATTACACACAGCATCAAAAGCTTAAGATAATTAAGCTGTAAAAGAAAACATCAGGGCTTCTTCTTCTGATATGATAGAATATGATGCAATGATTTAAGTAAAAAAAAAGAACATTCATTTCAAGAATTTCAACATGTGCATTTAAACATCTTTTAATTATGTTCTGAGAGCAAGGTTTTTATGTAAGCCTTTGAATGTGTTCATGAAAGCAGACACTAAGGCCTTTGGCAGTGATAAATGCCTGATACCATCAGGGTCTTTATACCTTTAATCCCTTTGGTGTCTTGTACCAAAAGAAGAATACATCTTAAATACAGAGATTATCCATTTAAAAGCAATGTTAACAGTCTTAAAGGTCAAGTGGCTTACATTGGACTTAGTGGTTGCAAGCCTTTTCAAAAACTTTAATCAAAGGTGATGTGTTAATAGCGACTAAAATGGACTTGTCCTTGACAAAAAAAATCTTTAACTTTAAACCATGACTCTCACAGCCTTTCAGTGTGAAGTGTTAAGCGTTCTGCATTAAGCTCAACTTCAAGAAAACCCCAGTGTAACAATGCAAAAGTGTGTGTTTGCCGCACCAATCAAAGGAAGCCTGGAAAAGCAAGCCTGCTTAAATTTCACATTCAGAACAACCTTGTTCATGCTTAGGGCTGAGTTAATTATGGACAAAGTAATGTTTGGGCCTAAGCCAAAAGTTTGCCCTACTGAAATCAAAAATTAATTGGCTGTCTAAAAAGGCATTTGTGCACTTTTCGAATGTGTCACGCACAACCACATCCTAAATTGCATCAGGGACAAAGACGCAAAATTAAAATAAATCTTATTGCATCATTCATATTTAGTTTTTAAATTGAAAAGCAGATGAAAGTGAAGTGATACATATGCAGACTTGGCATGAAGATGATTTCACTCCTGCAGGTGATCTTCATTCAAAGAAAATGCATACTGCATGCTGATTTTCATATTCTGCGTTTTACATGCAAACTGCTTTGGCGCATGGAAATACTGTGAGTAACTAAAGTTCCTATAAACAGATGGCATTTGTGTTCGTCGAACATAAAGACAGAAGGGTTGTTACGCCTCTCACATGCTAAATATGAGAGGAGAAGGATAATGACTACATTTCTGATTATTTTTTTCCTCTAATGGACCTCTAATTAATGCTTGCAGGTTACCGATGGCTCTGAACGTACACAAAGGATAGCCGCCAAATAATTCCAGATCATTTTAAATCAGAGTAGAGGTTAAAGTAATGATGATTAGGGGTCTTTCTGAGTCGCTACTTCTGTGGTGGAAACCTCATATTCTTCAGCTCAGCTGAGAGCATCATTTGTCTTGAGTGTCACAAGCACTTGACATTAAAGACAATTGTGTATGCATCACTATGTTTGGTGCCAACGAAAATCAGCCAACCCTCTCGCACTGAATAACCCCCTTTCAGTCCTTTAGAGTCAGTATATATTTAAAGTTCCCTTTAGATGACTTTGTGAAACCTGACTCTGGACCCAGATCATGCACACAGGAAGTATCTAGCCTCTAGTGATGAAAGTCAAGCAGCTTCTTATAGCACACAGACGTTGATCACCCAGGTAAGCACTTCAAAGATCTTTTTTTTTTTTTCTTTTGGGCAGCAAGTCTGAATTATTCCACTTGCCAATCAATCATCATAGAGGATGATTTAGCTGGGCATTGCTTCACTGTTTTGTTAAGATGCATTCATTTTCATTGAGATTAAAGTTGATGTCTGTAATTTTGCTGTAAAGTATTTTCTTCAGTTTCAGCTTAATTTGTAGTGACAACTAAACCATTCAAAGGCTGAAAGAAAGATGTTTGTCTGCTTTGTGATAGAATCAACACAGAAAAAACACACAGATACAGTGTGTGTGTGTGTACAGTGGTCAAATTGTAAAATATTTTAGGGGGGATGGTGTGGTCAGTTTCTTTGATGGGATAGGGGGATGATTGTAAAATGTAAAAAAAATTAGCTTTATTAAATTAATTATGATTATAAGTTGTTTTCCTTTTGGGGTCTGAATTTCGTCAATATTGATAATTAAACAATATTTTGCAGAATGTGTTTTTGTGCTGGCACCTTGGCTGGTTTAGGCCTGTCATATAAATATGACAATAAAACCGCCAGTAGGTGGCAGCAAGTCCCTGTTTGAATAAATGATTTATTGAATCATTCAAATCAATGATTCGTTCAAAACAGCTGATTCAGTTAGAAACAAAACAAGTGACTGTCTAAACAGACTGTTGAATCACTGGCTCACTCGTTTCATTCAAAATTAGATTAATTTAGTTACAAAACACAGCAGTGTTGCTCTACACTATTTTATAAAATTAATAGCACATTTGTGCTTGTGCACATATTCAGAAAAGTACTCTTGCTTGTAAACTGTATTATTTCCTCCACTGAATCAAAAATAAAAATCTCACAATTCTTTTTTCTTTATTTTTTTTTCTCGTAGTTGGGAGTTTACATCTTGCAATTCTGACTTTTTTGTGAGTTATACAGTCAAAATTGTGAGATGCAAACTCACAATTGCGAGTTATAAAGTCAGAATTGTGAGATATAAACTCACAATTCTGAGAAATAAAGTCACAATTCTGAGAAATAAAGTCAAAATTGCAAAATATAAACTTGGAATTATGAGTATATATCAGTCTTTTTTCCCTCAACATTAGATTCAAAATTTTAAAAAAGGCAGAATTCCCAGAAATAAACTCGCAATTGCTAGAAAAAAAAAGTCTGTGAAATGCAAACTTGCAATTTATAAACTCACAATTATGAGTACATATCAGTGTATACTTACAAAATAATACTTTATATAACTTGCAATTGCGATTTTATATCTCACAATTCTGAGGAAAAAAGTCTGCGAGAAATAAACTCACAGTTGGTAGCAAAAGTCAGAATTGAGAGATTTTATCTTGCAATTCTGACTTTATTACTCACAATTGTGAGTT
>JAHKKF010529387.1:14155-45336 GCA_019740295.1 Labeo calbasu | reverse complement strand
ATATATTGATATTTATGATGTTGCATATCAGGATAGTCCAGCGAGTGTCTTAAAGACCTGAAAGTCATGGACATAGATGCATAAATTGTTCAGGCCCTTCTGGTGTGGTAATAAATAATAATTATAGTCTGTTCAATGCTGTGCTCATAGGTCATAAAATACTACACATGTATCCAGTTTAATTCTAGATGTCCGCTCCAGGACAGAGAGTATTTTAACGCTGTACAGATGTCTCTGTGTCGGTCATCCAGACCATGAGACGCTGGTTGGCAGGTCTGTCCGTCACGCGTGAGAGTGTTTATAGAGTTGTACGTTGGACGAACAGCTGGAGTCCCATAACCTCTGTAATGAGGCCAATAATGTAGACACTCCTGCTACAAATGCCATCTCGTCCCAGCTTGCGTTACATTATGTGTAATTTTATCTCTGTGCCACATGACCTAGAGCTGCAGGCGCAAACAGGGTCACCACTGACCCTCCAGACTCCTATCACTGTCATATTAGCAATATACACTCATACTCAAACATACCCATTCAAAAAATAGTTTTCTTTTCTGCATGTGCTAATTGAGTTTATGATATAAACTTGTCATTGCACAATGCAAATATATTTGGCTCTTACAATAGTAGTGTTCTTCATTTGTAAGATGAAAGCATCTGCTAAATGAATAAATGCAATGTTTATTGAAGCTAGTTTTGAGTCTGATTGTGAATCGTCAATTGGCAATCGTCTCTTGTTTATTTGTTTTTATTACTTTTGTTCCTCTCACAAGATGTTCTTTGAATTTCAAATGTCATTTATTTTTATTCATAGCACAGGGATCTAAAGAGTCCCTGATGCAATCTGCACTCTGTCTGCCAATGGCCGCTCATTTCATGTGATGGGTCCCCAGGGCCGACGCTGCGCCCTGGATTAGCAGACTTTATTTGAACCACATAGTTTGATTGGCATGTGTGATAAGACATTGTAACTATCACAACCTTATTATGGCTGCCATTGGCCACTATTATTGTTGCTCATACTTTGCTTTAGTGATCTAAATAAGCACAAGTCCTGCACTGTTTGTGTCGGTGCAGACATTTTTGGCAAGTTGTTACATTACTAAATAAATCATATAGGGCCCTATGAAATCCATTGTATTATTATTATTATTATTATTTTTTTTTTTTTGCCAAATTCTGTTTTATTTTTTGGCAAATTCCATTTTTTTTTTTTCCCCCAGGATTTGTTTTTCAGTTTTCATTTTTCTAGACTGTGTTGTTAATGGTTAAATTAATTAATTAATTTTTATTATTCAAAAAGCATGTCTAATTAATTTAAATCATGAAACCAAAAAAGTACATTTTTTAAGGTCCTATGAAATGTTTTTTTGTTGTTGTTTGTTTGTTTTTAATTTTTTTTTTTTTTTTTTTTTACCCAATTCTGTGTTTTAGATACATTTTCTGGATTGCATTTTAATGGTTTCATTAAATTAAATCTCTAAATAATAGTTGTTGTTTTTTTTAATATATATTAATTTTTTATTTATTTATTTTTTAAAGAAATACTGTGTTGTGTATGTACTTTTTCTGGTAAATAAATTCTGGTAAATAATTTTATGGTAAATATTCCTTTAAAATAATGCTTTAATCATAGGGCCCTAATCATATACATATAGTAGAATATCTTGTGTTTTTTGACTTTGAAGGGACTTTGAAACACCCTCCACGTGTATTGAAGGAGAAGTCCACGATTCCAGCTAAGAAAGAAGGGTCGGTTATTTTCATAAAAATAATACAATTTATATACTTTTTAATGTCAAATGCTCATCTTGTCTTACTCTGTCTGGACTGTTTTTTTTCCGGTTCATGAGAGTTAGGGTATGTCGAAAAACTCCCATGTCATGTTCTCCCTCAGCTTGGAAATCATCCTATATCGTTGTTTTACCTTTTTTGTTAAGGGTGTTTGATCTTCTTTGCATGTTCTCTTTGCAAAGACTAGGTCGGTACTTCTGCAGTGATGTAGGTTGATTTTGAAATGATTTTTGAAGTTGAGGGAGAAAATACGATTGGAGTTTTTTGACATACCCTAACTGTCTTGAACCAGAATACACAGAGTTCAGGAAGAGCAAGACAAGACGAGCGTTTGAGATTAAAAAGTATTTAAATTGTATTTTTTTAATAAAAATAACCGATCGTTTCGCTAGATAAGGCCCTTCTTTCTCGACTGGGATCGTTTACAACCGCATTTGGGATCATTTGAAGCCGCATTTAAACTGCATTTTGGAAGTTCAAAATCGGGGGCACCATATCAGTCCATTATATGGAGAAAAATGCTGAAATGTTTTCCTTAAAAAACATAATTTCTTTACAACTGAAGAAAGAAAGACATGAACATCATGGATGACAAGGGGGTGAGTACATATGTGAATCTTTGTTTTGGAAGTGGACTTCTCCTTTAGCAATGTTAGCATGAGCGATCAGCATGAATGTTTTCATCAGAAAACGAAAAATTCTAGTTATCTTTATTATTACATGCTTATTTAATTTAGATTGAAAGTAGAAGAAAAGGTTGTCACTAAAAGGGAAATTAATTGCAACATCTTATCTCCAAAATGCAATAAAAACTGTTTTTTGCAGAGGCTTTGAAAAGACATGGAGGATTTTAGAGTGAAATTGAAGGGCAAATCCCCATAGCTGATGTTTATTACGGTGTACTCTGTGCTCTGTTGGTCCAGATGTTAGCGGTTAAATAGTTTAAAAGTTTGGGGTCAGCAAGATTCAGAAAGGATGCATTAATTTGATTAAAAGTGACCGTAAAGACATGTTACAGAAGATTTCTAATTCAAATAAACACTCTTCTTTTTGAACTTTCTGTTCATGAAAGAATCCTAAAAGAAAAACATGTAACATGATTTTCACAAACATATGAAGCAGCACTGTTTTCAACATTGATAATAATAATCAGAAATGTTTTTTGAGCAGAAAATCAGCATATTATAATGATTTCTGAAGGATCATGTGACACTTAAGACTGGAGTAATGATGCTGAAATTTCAGCTTTGATCACAGGAATAAATTACATTTTAAAATGTATAATCAAATATAGAAGTTATTTTAAATTGTAATAATATTTCACATTTTACTGTATTTTTCATCAAATAAATGCAGCATTGGTGAGCAGAAGAGACGACTCTCAGAAACATTTTAATGGTAGTGAATGAGCATGAAGGCTGTTGAGAACTGTACTCCCTTAATATGTGGTTTGTCTAATATAGACGTACCCTGATCCTGCGTCACAAATGGATTTTAAATGAAGAATTAGCATTGATCATGCACTTTAGTTCAAGGCAGGGTTTGATCTGTGTCTGAGAAATGTACCCCTGAGGGCCTTATTACATGCTTTATTAAATCAGACTGTTAAAGAGCAGAGTCTGGAAGAACATTTCTAGAGATTTTCCTTCTTTCTTTTTTTCTAGTTTTGATATTTTTAGTGCTGGTGCTTTAATTAGCACTTTGAAAGGGCTGTAGGTGTTAGACAGCTTGCACAGTAAAAGCTTCCCGGACAAGTTGACTTTTAAAAGGCTCCTGTATTCTTGTTCCATTTTGTTGCGCTCTGTCTAGCTGTTTTTGAATGCATCTTACATAAACATCCCCTAAGACCACGTCAAGTGAACATGAATCCACCAATTTTCCAGGCCCTAATAAATCCTGTGGGAAAGAAAGGCAGAGATAAACTTAAACTAAAAATAAAAACAGCCATATCAGTTTTGTTAGGCCCAAAACAAACTCTGCATTAGCCAGGCATTCATATCTGCATACTTGTCATAATGTCATTTCCTGTACACATTTTTTTTTATTCCTTTTTAGGTGCTTGTTTGATCCAAAGGTTAAAGGAACAGTTCACACAAAAATTTAGTTTTGCTGTAAAAGTACTCACTCTCAGACCATTCGAGATGTAGATGAGTTTGTTTCTTCTTCTTTCTCAACAGATTGAGAAATTCAGCATTACATATACATAACTTGTTCACCAATGGATCCTTTGCAGTGAATGGGTGCCATCAGATTGAGAGTCGAAACAGCTGATAAAAACAACATAGTAATGAGTCTATAATCCATAATAGTGCTTCCTCCAGTGAAAAAGTCAATTTCTTTCTGGTTTACTGTGATGTTTTTATCAGCTGTTTGGACTCTCATTCTGACGGCACCCATTCACTGCAGAGGATGCATTGGTGAGCAAGTGATATAATGCTACATTTCTCCAAATCTATTCTGATGAAGAAACAAACTCATCTTGAATGGCCTGAGGGGTCAATATATTTTCTGCAAATTTTCATTTTTGGGTGAATTATTACTATTATTATTATTATTATTATTATTATTCTTTTCTTAAAGAATATAAGACCTTGAAGGCATTGGGGGTTTTGTACACATCAACTTTATTCCTACTGATCCAAGTGATGTGGTTTTGTATTCATCTACTTAAATGCGTTTTTTGCCTTTTAAATTGCAGCTGGTAAATTCAATGCACAGCCAGACTAATGTAAGACCACTTATGCTATGACTTTCCTTGACTGAAGTAATGAAAAGATCTCTGATCTTAGACTGAAGGTCTTTCAGGATTTTCAGGTGTCAGATGGCAAGTTTGATTTGAATAATTTAAACTTTAAAAGCTTCTTGCTGAATATTTTCATTCAACGACTCACAATCTGACTGACTATAAACCTGTGGCCAGTGTGTAATTAGCGCAGCTGTAAGCTCTTTGCTTTTGTTTCTCCTGCAGTGGCGTCTAAGACGGGGGGTGTTCGCTTCGCTGAGGAACCCGCTGCGGCGGCCGCCGCTCACTCTCATGTGCATTTTGACGAGAAACTGCACGACTCTGTCGTCATGGTGATACCCGAGTCAAACGGGAAATTCCTGGTTAAGGTGAGTTATATAGCTGGGGTTATTCATTAGCTTCATTTTGAAGGTCTTCAGTAATGAATATGAGTTCATTTTACGGAGAGAATATTGATTTAATTTCTTAGCTCGCATCAAAGCTTCAGCTTCTTTCCTTTGGTCAGCATGTTCTACTTGACTTCTAGCCTTGTTATTATGTGAAGAGACAGTGACAGAACTCATGCCAGGAGCTGTTCCAGCTGTTTCTGGGATTTGAAAAGGAAAAACGGGAAACGACACAAGGCAGATTTCAACTGCATCACCTACATATGAGCAGCACAGGTCAAAATGTCAGAACGTGTGCAATGACCGTTAGGCCATTTCCTTTATTTTTTTACATTTTGATTATGTGTTGCCTGATTTTTGGGTGCAGTGCATTGCCATCAAGGTTTTATTAGTGGGTCTCATTAAGGCAACCTATCTGAACAAATTCCTCCTAATTCTAAGTATTAAACTGCTGTGTAATACATTTTGTAATGTGTGAAGATGAACGATATCTCAAATCATGCAGCTTGCTCAAGAGAGATGTGTTACAGAATATTGGATGGATGGATGGAATGACTGTTGGATGGATGGTAGGGAGGTGCGATATCTTATCGTTTGCGATATACCACTAAATTTTTCCCCACAATAAGAATTAGTCTTTCCACGATAATAACGACAAAGTCTACAGTAGCACATGTGCGATACAGTTTTGCATATGAGCCTGTTTACAAACCTGTTGTCCAACAGAGATATTATTTATTGACATGCTTTTTCTCTAAATTAACTTCATAACATAGTTGAATGGTTGAAACAATCTTTTGCGATCAGACGTGGCTTCATATCACAGAATGAGGCAGAAATCATACTAATCATACTATAAAAACTGTCGATTAGCATTGCATTATAAATATACTTTATCCTTATAGAAATACCCAAGATTGCTTGAAGAACCATACATTGTAGCAACAGTAAGTGTATTGTGAAGTTTCCTCAGTTAAAATTTCTCCATCTGTGTTCTATTCAGCTACAGCGATAACTAGATTAAAGATTTCCTGGAGCGTAGTCTGTACTGTTACTTCTGCTATAAAGCATATGTTTCTGTGCAAGAGCACCCTCTGGCTTCCAGTGAGTTAAACAGTCATTACATTGTATGGGTGTACTCAGTTATACTCTATTTTGGGTAAAAATAGTAAAGATAAAAATGTTCTTTAAAGAATCAGGATTTTCTGAATTGTCGTCATTGATATCGTTATCGCAATAATACCAGAAATTATGGATGGATGGAACGACTGTTGGATGGATGGATGAATGAATGGATAGATGGAATGACTGTTGGATGGATGGATGGATGAATGAATGGATGGATGGAACGACTGTTGGATGGATGGATGAATGATTGGAGCGACTGTTGGATGGATGAATGAATAAATGAATGGATGGAACGACTGTTGGATGGATGGATGGATCAATGGAACAACAGTTGGATGGATGGAAGAATGGATGAATGGTTAGAACCATGGATGGATGATGCTTGGTTGGAAGGATGGATGGATGGATGGACGGAATCATGGATGGATGGATGGAACAATTGTTGGATGGATGGATGGAAGAATGGATGAATGGTTAGAACCATGGATGGATGGAACGACTGTTGGATGGATGGATGTATAGATGGATGAATGAATGAATGGATGTATGGATGGATGGATGGATGGATGGATGGATGAATAAATGAACGGATGGAACAACTGCTGGATGGATGGATGAATGAATGAATGGATGGATGGATGAATGGATGGAACAACTGTTGGATAGATGGATGGATGGATGGATGGATGGATGGATGGATGGATGGATGGATGGATGGACCAACTGTTGGATGGATGGATGGATGATGCTTGGTTGGATGGATGGATGGATGGATGGATGGATGGATGGATGGAATGACTGATGAATGTATGGATGAATGAATGAATGGATGGAACTACTGTTGGATGGATGGATGGATGAATGGATAGAACAACTGTTGGATGAATGGTTAGAACTATGGATGATGGATGGTTAGGGCAATGAATGGAACAACAGATGAATAATGGAGGATAGAACGACGAATGGATGGATGGATGAAATGATGGAAGGATGGATAGATTGACGGGTGAATGGAACAATGAATGAAGGAATGATGCATGTTAAAATGATGAATGTTTAGAACGACTGATGGATGAATGTTGGATGCTTAGAACCATAGATGGTTGGATGATGGTTGGTTGGTTGGATAGATGGATGAAGTGACGGAATGATGGGGAGAACAATGAGTGAATGATAGGTTAGAACGTTGATGGATGGAATGTTAAAATGATGCATGGAAAGATGATGGATGAATCATAGAGGATAGAACAACAGATGGATGAATGAAGGATGTTAGAACAACTGATGGATAAATGGATAAAATTATGGACAGATGGATCGAAATAATGTTAAAATGGTTACAACAAAAAATTGTGTAGTTAGCAATTTTTTCTTTTAAAGTATTTTTGGAAGAAAAATCTCATATGGTAAATATTCTATGAATTATTTTAGGTTTTTGTTTTGTGTGTTGGTATGTTATTGTTAAGATTAAGTGCTTTTTTTCCATCAAAAAATGAGTGTTTTATGAAAGTAAACAATGTCTATTTTGATATCATGTTGACTATTTACATGTTTGAAATAGTTTTCTGAAGCTCCAGTTGCTTGTTGTGAGAACAGTGACTTTTTGAACATATTCAAACACACAGAGACTCAGTGTTTGTGTTCCTCCTACTCACAAATATCTAAGAGACAAGATACACAAGCACACATCATGCTCGCGTTCACCCCGCAGCGGGTGTCATATTCTCGGACTCTTTTCATTGCAGATGTCTCTCTCGAACTGCCCTGTTACTGCCCCGTGTTGCCATGGAGACCAGCTGCAGTGACATCGTGCAGTATATAAACACCTGTACCTCTGGACTGCGTCTGTTCTCTTTGATTATTGCGTTTTGATGAGGGCTGTGGTCAGATAAGATGTTATTTGATTCTGTCATCTTTCACTAAGACCCAGATGGAGTTTGACAGTTTCCTGGCATGAGTTCTGTCACCTTCTTTTCCACTTTTCCAGTTCCCCATGTTTTTATTTTGAAAATATCATCCTGATTTCCTTCCCTGGTTAGTAAGATCTTTTAAATAATGAACATTAAATCTGACAGACTGGATCTGGACTGGATCCACTGATGTAACCAGTTACATCAATGGATCATATAATATAAAACATGTCTTTCATGCTCCTTAAACTAAGAACTCATTGATTTACCTTAAAAGCTATCAGGATTTCATCTTATTTTTTTGCCCATATAAATATCAGCATCTGCACCAAATTGCGTCGACTATGAGCTCAAATATGATATTCAACAAAAAAACACGTATACATTTTTCAATTGCATTTTTAAATTTAAACTGTTACATTTTAAAAAAAACAAAATATATTTTTCTGACTATTAGTTCATATGTCAGGCATTAGCGGGTTAATAAGTCAACTATGATTGTATAAATTATCACTGACTATGATTTCATCATTAATCAGTCAAGGCTGATTTCATTAATGATATCAGCTATCAACTATGATGTCATCCATGAAGCAATCAACCATGATTCATAAATTCATAAAGTAAACATAAAGTAATTCATAAGTAAACAGTAATTCATACAATGATTTAATTACTCAGATAACATTAACATCATTTATCACAGTAAACTATGATCTCAGAACAAGTGCAAACAACAGTTTGACTCCTAATTCTGGTGTCTCATGCATCTCATAAATCATAGTCCTGCTGACACCCAACTATAACCTCTCTGTTTCTCTTGATATCCACAGGTGGGCTTCCTGAAAACACAGCACCGATATGAGATTGTGTTCACGCTGCCTGAGATGGCAGACCTTGGGAAAGATGTGTGTCCAGCCCCCATCCCCAATCCACACCTCCGTATCACTAATATAACACCGTCCTCAGACGGTACGTCCCACCACTCAAGGTTCAGCTCTCTGACCCAATATTGCAGAACACACTGATAGAAAAAAAGTGAATTCTAAATGTTTTTGTCAGGCAAACTTTCAAAAATGAAGGTTCATTACTGGCATCAATGGTTCCATGAAGAACCTTTAACAGTATATGGAATTTTTCCATTCCACAAAAGGTTCTAATTGATTAAATTTGTTCTTCACACACTGAAAGGTTGTTTGAGGTACCGAAAAAGGTTCTTCTATAGCATCAATGTGAAAACCCCCTTTTGGAAACTTGATAACAGACAGATACAGATGCATGGATGGATGGTTAGAACCATGGACGGATGATGGTTGGTTGGTTAGATGGATGGAATGATGGAAGGATGGATAGAACAATGCATAAATGATGGATGGTTAAGACACAAATATACTTGTATGGCAGAGGTTTATGTCCCCTTAAGAATAAAACTAGTCTGAGAGCCATACAGCATGTTCCAGTGAAGGGCTCTCAGAGCTGGTTTCCGCCAGTTATTTCTATGAGTTTATTTAGTGTGAAAGAGTAAATGAGTGCTCTATGAAGGGAATATGATCACCGGTTTACAAAAGATTCTTCAACGCATAGTGCTGTTGAATAGGTAAATCACTGAATGCTTTGAATGCTGTGGATCTGCTGATGACAAACCGTCTCTATATTAACAGTAACTGAAATGAACTGATGCTCATTTGAAGGTATTGGTGTGATCTATTAAACAAATAGATAAGATCGTCGGCGTGTGTGTTTATGTATTTATTCATGTATTTACAGATATTAAAACAACAAAACATTTATTCATATTTATTTATATTTATATTTATTCATATAACGTGCAGCTGAAGGTTAAGTGTGTCATTTTTTTCAGGGAATACATTCTTATATTGCAGTGTACCATGCAGAGAACATGCTTGTGTGTTTAATTCACTTCAAGTTTATTTGTATAGCGCACGCTTCTCACGATACAAATCGTTGCAAAGCAGCTTTACAGGAAATTTAAGTTTCTACAATATATTTAGTAATAGCTTACTAGTGGTGACTGGCAAGTTGATGTACATACAGCAGAGATGTAAAAAATGTCAAATGAGATGTAAAAATCAGTAATCAAACGTGGGCACAAGACGCATGGGTGCGTTTTTAAAAGATGAACTTTTAAATAGATGCAAGCTCAGCGTAAGCAAATTTTATCCAGCGCATATTATGTGAAAAACAATGGGATAGCTACACAGTAGAAGGCGGAATGCATTCCTTGGGAATGACCATTAAAGGGGTCAAGACATGGATTTTTTTTTAAAACTCTTTTAATATGTTCCTTAAGATTTTCTTATAATATTAATGTTTTTCTTTGCACAAAAAAAAAAAAACGAATGTGTGGAAAATGATTTTCTGACCTTCTCTCTGAAACGACCTGTTTTTAAGGGGTGCGTCCTTTAAAGGTGTCCTATTATGCACTTTTATGAAGTAAAATTGATTTTGATTTTGTTTTAGAACATGCTTTCATGCTTGGTGGTTCGAAAAACGCATTATTTTTTAACATAATTTACATTATTACAATACATTTCTCCCAGCCTGGCACAAATGGCTCGATTAGTTCTGGGTTTAATGAAAGCCCAAAACAAAATGTGTTGTAATTTGTTAGCTCTCCCACTGCGTTGCGATTGGTTAACAGCTTTAGACAGTGTTTCAGTACTGCCACGCCCCTTGTCAAAGAAGCAAGTTCTGTGTACATCTGTTAGTGCAAGCTAGATTAAAGTTACAAAAACGCATCGATTTGCTACAGGAGGTCTTTATTGAGACATTTGAACATATCAACTTCTGACCTAAAAGTGTTAGTTTGAAGACCAGGCTATACCTGTTTGCGATTATAATGCCACTCCTGTTTAACACTGTAAAGCTGCTTTAACACAGTCTGTATTGTATAAAGGTTTAAGGCTTTTTCCATTGCCCTGATAGATTGCGTGCCTGTACCCATAAAAGGTTAAATATAGATGTCAGACAGCAGATGTGGCAATGAATGGATACATATAGCTGAACTCATAAATGAGTCCTACATTCCTAAATTGGTGTGACCTACAAACATCTATTTTTTTTTTTTATATTAAGACACCCTTCTTGCACAGTGGCTGCAGATGGTTGTATAAATTACTTTGCTTTATTATATTGAACTCTGTGTCTGTTTTTAGGAGGTCTGAGGGTGACGTGTGAATATATGGCTCATCAGGAGGGAGTGATGTGTGAGGAGGTGCAGATTCTTAGCGAGAGCAAAGAGGACGCGAGTGTGAAGGTCAAAGTTCATGCTCGTGTCATGGGTAAGTGACAACAGATTTATCATTATTCTGGCTAACGTTCCTGAGAGTTATAGTTGTGACATTTTGAAAACTAGTTAAGGCACATTAATAAATCATACCCTGAATGAAGGAGATCAGATGTGAGGTTGTTTGCTGCCCTCTACTGGTGTTCTTATGTAAACACAGATTAAAATAATATTTCAGGTGCAATACAAAAAGTTAAAGGAATAGTTCACCCTAAAAAGAAAACTTGCTTTAAAAAAAAAGTACCAATCCTCAGACCATCCATTATATAGATGAGTTTGGAGAAATTTAGCATTGCATCACTTGCTCAGCAGTGGATCCTCTGCAGTGAATGGGTGCCGTCAGAATGAGAGTGCAAACAGCTGATTAAAAACATCAAAATAATCCACAAGTAATCCACCCAACTGAAAATCTGTGTGTTTGTAAGAAACAAATCCATCATTAAAGTGTGTGTGTGTGTGTGTTTGTGTGTGTGTGTGTGTTTTTTTTTTTTACTTTAAACAATTGCTTCTGGCTAAAATACATATAGAAAGTCCCCTGTCTATAATATTGCCTCCTCCAGTAAAAAGGTCATCTTGTCTGAATCAGAAGAGAAATATGCACAGATCAAGCACCGTTTACAAAAGAAAACAGTTCTAAACAAAACGATGTGGGTGGATTTTGACAGATGACTTTTTCATTGGAGAAAGCGTCATTATGGATTTGTATTTTGGCAAAAAGTGATGGTTTGAAGTTAAAAATACCTTGACAGTTGAATTGTTTCTTACAAACACGCAGCTTTTCGCTTTACAAGATGTTAATTGATGGAATGGAGTGGTGTGGATTACTTGTGGATTATTGTGACATTTTTATCTGCTCATTCTGACGGCACCCATTCACTGCAGTGATTACATTTTCAGCAGTTTTTTTTATTTGGGTGAACTATTCCTTTTAAACAGTCTGTCCTCTGTACTGCTGATAAAGCTAAACCTGTAGTCCTGTAAACAACTTTTTTTTTGTTTGTTTTTTTTCAGACCGTCATCACGGGACTCCAATGCTGCTGGAAGGCGTGCGCTGCATAGGAGCAGAGCTCGAGTACGACTCTGAGCAAAGCGACTGGCAAGGCTTCGACTAAACGCCTGAACCTCACAGACTTCCCAATCAGTGCCACATATCTCGTGTCGGCAGCGACAAAATATTCCAGATTTTGGAATTCTATTGTCAGTGTCACTGCTTTGTGCTCGCAGCGTTTGGAAACAAACTGGTTACTAGCTTGTTTGTACTGTTACAGTGGAATGCAGGAATGATCTGTCCTTTACTGTAGCTCTGTGATTTGTCGTTTTTCAGGTTTGGATTAAAAAAACAATCAAATAGTGTGTGTTTGCTCTAACTGAATTCCAGTGTTATGACTGAATGTTTCTTTTAGATAAGGACAAATGAATATGCTCTTATGTCTGTGTTTCTGCACTTTCTTGCTCCAATCTGACGTGATTCTAACGATTTTTAACCAATTCTATGAGTGACGCTTGTGCTCACTGTGAATCAGCCTCTTATTTGTACCAGTAGGAGGCGCTGCTGACCACAAAATCAATCTTACATGTTTCACCATGAATTTGTTGGCATCTTGGCTTAAAAGTTTGAACGTTTTGATTCATCTACTGAAATGAATTTGATAACAATGTACTCAAAATAATTTTAGATCCAGCAAATGCTGGAGCGTTTGTCTGCCCTGATAGATTTTTAATGAGATCATCACTTTAAGGGCTGTTCATTCATCTTTTGTGTGTAACATTGGTTCCTTTTGTCAAGCCAAAGTGCCTAAAATCATGTACATTGTTCGTTTATTTGATTGATGTCAGCATGTAAATCGAGCCATTACACACTGAATGTTGGCAGCCTTACTCCAGCATAGTATTGTACGTCTATTCTTAGGTCCATTTAACTGCATTTAAGAAGTCTCTGGATCTTTGTAAAAGTTCATGTGTCTTTTCAAACGGAATTTAAAAATAATAATTTCTCCCAGAGCAAATAATGTTGACGGTTTTCACTGTTGACAGCTTGTTTCTCTTGTCATTTTTTTTTTACTCTCAAACAAATAAAATTCACTTGTTGATTCAAAATGCTTTTATAATCATTTGTGTGTTATAAAACGGTTGTGAATCATTGCATTGAACAGCCACTAGTGGCCAGTGTACTCTACAATAATAAACCTATTCACAGTTTCAGGAACATAAAGTGTTGGACTTGGGGTTGCTGTATTGGTGATTGATGACTGATAAATGTACAATAAAATCACGAGTTTGAAAATGCGTGGAAATCAAATAAAATGTGAATATACAAATATAATGTACATTCATGCATTTTCCTATAGGAAAACGGATGTCTGCAGAAGATTAAATAAATTCTCATGAGAAAAGGTGACGTGAGAAAGATTTTTCACTTTGTTTTCCACGTGGTTGTGATCTGACAGGTGAGATTCCATTTAATTACAAAAAATGCATGGAAACTTTAACTTCATCTAGATCTTATTTTAATTTTATTCAATTAATTTTGAAACGTGGCATCACGCATTTATATAATGTATATGTACTATGAAATGAAAAATGTAAATGCATCATGCAGTGCTCATTTCATCACGTGTAGGTTTCACTTTCCATTTCCTGAAACAAAAACATTTTTTTAACCGTGCTATGCAAATCTGTCACCCTAATATACTAGGAAATACACATGTAAAAGACTGTCTCGTGTTCTCTCTCATCTCCACTTAATTAATGCGAAAGTGCGCTCCATATTTTATAGTGAGCCCAAATCAGCACGTCAAGGTTTGTGTTTTGTGTGTCAGTCATTCATTGTCAGGATCTCCTCCTCAGGGCAGAGTATTGTCTCTATGCCTAAGTGTCACTACTTTTGTGTGTCACTGTGACATCTGACACTGATGGACTGAAGCAGAAAACTCTGCTCAAAGCCAAATGAACACTCCTATAATCTTAGTTTTATGAAGATGTGGCAGCTTCCTCATGACATCTTCACAGATGGTGAGAGCATGTGATGCAGCTGCTCTACAGCTGGTTTAACTGAGCTGCCAGCAACTCTTACGCGCTATCATTTTTGATACAAACACAAAAATTAATATTTATATACCATTACACAATTTCCATTAATAAATGGCACGCAAAACTGCTGTGCGCGAAAAATATGACTTACACCATAATAAGCGTCGATTTAATTAACTATTCTTGGTCAAGAAAAGTGTCATTTAAATGTGTTTGCGAAAATAAGATCGTAAAAACCACGGCTGTGTAATTTTCATTATAGCCTACCTGTTTGTAAATGACTGTATTACAATGGTCCGTTTTACGTTTTATTTCGATAAAATACATTAATTTTTGTTTTTCATAGTCTGTTCCTACTTCCAAATTCGCCTTAAATTAAGAGTTTATTGCAGCTTCCGTGTTCAGTTTTCTGTTGCGTTTGTCGTTAAAGTTTAAACGTTTTCGTAGTTGTATTATTGTTCACTTGGAAGACAAAATTTTTAAAATATTTTTTTACATTTACTTAAATTATATCCTTCACGTTTGGTTCTAGACGTTCGTATCATCAACTACTAGATCCAATAAGGGAAAATGTAAATAAATAATATGTTGACAGTGAGTAGCCTATATTAAGGTCCACTTTTTCCTTACCATTCAGAATGAAGAACTAAAGAACTACCGTTACGTCTTTATTCGACTCTAATTAAAAACAAATTAAATGCGGTAGACTATAACTTAATGCACCTAGGCTGATTCACATTAAATTATATTTATGACCTAAATCTTGTTTCATTTTACCTGACAAAACATGCTATCCAATATACTAACTTTGAGAACTTTTTAGAACTTGTATTAGAAGCAGGAAGAACGGGAAACCGGGGCTAGTTGTCCCACTTTTTACAATAGTGAGTTTATTTTTTTTAGAGTCCAGGACATTACATTAGACACAAACCTTAAAGCCTTGGCTATTAAATAAAGAAATTAATTAATTAACTTTTTAATATCCTACTGTCAAGAACACAATTCAACATTTTGGTTACATGTGTGCTGTTACTGTGTTTTTGTTTACCTAAATATGATACTGGATTTTTTGTGTGACTGACTTGATGACAATTATCGGCTACATTACACTCTTAAAAATAAAGGTGCTTCGCGATGCCATAGAAGAACTTTTTAAATGATTCCATAAAAAACCTGTAACATCTGAAGAAGCTTTCTGTTTCACAAAAGGTTCTTCAGATTATAAAAGTTAAGAAAGAGATGGTTCTTTTAAAGAACCTTTGACTGAATGCTTCGTGGAATCAAAAATGGTTCTTCTATGGCATCGCTGTGAAGAACCTTAAAGCACCTTTATTTTGAAGAGTGTAAAAACATACAAAGCTACTATTTGTGTAACTAAACATTTGTAATTATATCTGAATTTATTCACTGATTGATTTAGGTGAGCATGTTTTGGGTTTAGTCGGTAAAAAGAGGTGGGGAGGGTCTGTTATTATCTGTGTTTATGGTATATCTGCTGTTTTGCAACATTTGCGTGTTGTTGGAGAGGGCCCGTGTGTGAGACTGTGGGGCCAGAGAGCAGTGGAGGCAATTAAACCTCTCTTGACTGTACTGTTGGTTTGAGGAAGTGACTGACAGCTCCATTCATCCCGTTCACGGTTTAATCTGTGCTGAGCAGCTGAATTCAATAATGAGCCATTTCGGCACTGAATGATAAACACTGCTGAAAGTGGCAAAACTGCAATTATGTCATTGCGGCCTTCGTAATGGGATTGCGCACTCAGATAAAAGATTCTAATTTTGTTGTTGTGTATTATGGCAGCGGTTCAATGATGAGATGAACACCTGCGGTTCGTGCACCGCGAGGTAAACACAAATAAACCTCTCGTTCATACTTACACAATAACGCACAGAATGTGTAACTTACAATGCATCTCACAAACCGAACCCCTTTCCCTTCGATCAATTATTGTGGATTAAACTTGTGCTGAAGTTAGCTCAGCATTTGTCAATACTGAGTCAAAGAATTAAATAACTTTGTCAAAGAAATAGGGAAATGGGCAAAAATCATGCTATTAAAAAATCTTTTTAACATATTTGGTTTAGTTTGAAAAGGACTATTGAACAGTTTATTCCTCTATCTCTGCGAAATAGGCCTATGTATTAAGTCCCTTCGGTGTTTTCCCTTTCCTTTTAGATTTAGTTAACAAAACTTTTAAAACTAATCGTTCCGGATATTAATAGTTTGAGGCGCTTACTTTATAGGCTAATCACGATGCATCCGTTTACATTCGCCTTGGTCGTTATTACGAAAGCGCAATTTAAGTAACTGTGATATAGGCTAAAAAAGTGACATCTAACTGTCATTAAATCCACTTACCGATCGAAAATATAAAGTCTAAAGATAACGAAGATCGTTTCATTCACATTTCGCTGAACGCTAACGGGCGTTTAAACTATACCTCGTGCTTTTACTCGTCTCTGTTTACCATTCGATTGACGGATTACAGTCCGGAAGTGACGTCGCTGCTGTCAGTCAACGTAACAAATATATACTCTATTCTGGAAATTATATTTTAATATAACGCATGTAGCCCTCGGATTCTGTTTAAAATATTCCAAACGCACCCACATTTTGCCCACATATTTATATTTTATGGTTTATTATAGGACGTTCCTGAATTGGTCCCACGTAAAAAAAAAAAAAATGACCTCCCCCCTCCTCCCGAAGAAATCCTGAAATCCGCTGGCTCTTTCTCCAGAGCTTCTGTAGAGCCCAGAGCAGATACAAAAACACACCCAGTGTAGACAACGAGTAAATCGACTGTATAAGTCATAAAAGAGAAAAAAAAGGAAAGTTTGCGCTGCTCGGATCCATGTTTGTTGTGTGGAATTACTTATACGTGGTTAAGCAGTGAAGCGCCTCCCAGTGCCTCGGTCATAGACCTTGAAACCCAGCGCATATATGCAGAATGCATTTTGGGTTGAGCACGATCCTATAGCTGAGGAGGGTTCCTCCACTTGCCCACAGGGCCCCCTCCACCTCAACCGTCCTTCCCTTCTTCATACATCTCTTCCTGCATGGACGCCCGATGCCGGAACATGCTAAAATATTTGGGCAGAAACTCGGTTCCGTCGCTGGAGTCTGTGGCTGGATTCTAATTAGATTTTTTTGTCGGGAATAATCTCCCCATTTCTGACAAGAAAGAACTTACGCTGACTATTTATTCAACAGCTAAAAAAAACTAAGTGAACACACAAAACAGTTAAATTATTAGATGTTTGATCAAGCCACGAGTATGGGCGATGGAATCGCCGAGGACCGAAACCACTGTGGATCCAATTCGTTGTGCCGTGACCGCGGCAGAGACTCCAAAAGCCGGACGGAAGTGGGGAACCGGTCACCTGTGCAGAGTTCTACCGACACACCGGGGACTTCGGCTTCCACACCGACTTCATCAAGCGAGGATGGACACGATAAACTTTTAGGAGTCGACCCGGACTACTGTCGAAGGATTCTGGTCAGAGGTGAGTGAGCGAATATTTACCGTAAATGTGCTGGAGGGAGAAAACAAAAACTCTCAGTAATATTGAATCATTTCCTATTTGGTTTAAAAAAAAAAAAAAATCAGTAAAAAACCCGAAAATTATTTACTTTTATCCAGTTAGACTCTTTCATTTTCATTCAGTAAAAAAGCAAAACAAAAACATACTTAATAAATTAAACAGACTCCCTTTCATTTTAAACGAAACCGTTTTCTTTTTCGTACTTGGTGTATTTTGTTCTTGTAGTGGTCGTGAGTATTATTATAAGCACTTCAAAATATCTGAGATTAGTTTACAATATTTACTTTTGATGAAATATGACAAATATTAATACAAAAACGTAAGCATAAAATTGTAGGTATAAGCTCCCAATAGGCCACCACAAAATCTTAAAATGATGGCTATTAAATGCATACAAAATACATTAATATCCTAAATGTTTAATATATTTAAATATTTAAAACATCATATTTTCAATTTATTAAAAATAAAAAAAATACAAACAAATAAGTGTTTTTTTTAGAGATGTGTCTTTTATATTGCTTGGATGAATTTATGAAAGGCATTATGTATTTAATGTCATACAAACTACAGTCATCAAACATAAGTATTGAGCTTACTTTTGTGTATCCTCAAATGTTAGTGTTTAAGAGCCAAAAAAACAAAACAAAAAAGCTAAAACTACAACAACAAACATGCAAATATTGCGCATCGAAAGCAGTTCTACATTTCTGGAAAACATCTAATATCTAAAAGCGTAGCACGTTTTTTTTTGTTTGTTTGTTTGTTTTTTGTTTGTATTTTTTTGTACACCATGTTAGAATTTTTTTATATTTACAGAGGTAAAGTCTTACTAAACACGTTGAAAAACCGAGGAAATGGCATAACTGTTAGAACAAATACTAAAAAATGAGGTCCATGCAAATGTCTTTTTAAAAATCATAATTTAGGGAATATGAGATTGTAAAATAACTTCTGGTAAAGTGATATTATATTTACGATCTTTCACGTCGCGATAAATCTAAATTTAAATTACAATTCATGTTTACTATGCACATTTTTCGTCTTCCTATTTCAGTTTTAAAAACAATAAGAGCAGCCAACATGTAGCAAAATAAATAAAACAAATAAATAAAATAAAATAAATCTAGATTTTTTTTAAAAAAAGATGACACCAACATTGCTATAATAGTACAAATATATCAATGATGCACTAAATATTTGACTGTCATCTGAACTGTTTGCACCATGTAGCTGTAATGACTTACATTTTAAAATGACATTAATATCTGCATAGCGATGAGTTTGATATTAGTAAATGTATTACATTTTTTTTTTAATATAAATATATTGTGAAAACTGTATTTGATATATATACAACAGGGAAATAATTACATGCTCTTAAATACCATTCATTTAAATTTAAATGACGTTTCACTACATGGTTTATGAAACTAAATGCACACAAACTGTCAGAGCACTGAGTGCTGCAATAGTGGCAGTGAATGGACGAGTTAGTAGTTGGGTTATGATTGGACGAGCTGTAGGGGATCTGAGTGGTTTTGGCTCCGTAAGCCCACAATCCCCGGTGTCACTATTTGTTTTTAAAGCTGACGATTGAATGCGCCCGAGTCCTCCGAGAACCGGGGTCACTGAAAGGTCAGCAAGTCTGTGCCACGGGCCGATAGTCTCGCGTTGATTTGAAACAAGGAGAAAAAAAAAACAAATAAAGAAGGTTTGGCCATTAACATTCTACCGCATTATATCAACAAATGCCATTAATCTCATTGTGATTTTACAGTTCAACCAAGTGTGCTTGGTTGCCAGGCAGACGTCCAGATAGGCGGAGCTACAGACGTACAGAACGTCATGTTAAATATAAATACTTTACTATATAATTTTAACAAAGAGCCAATTAAACCTATTCTAATAATATCATATCACATTATTATGATTTTACAATTACCTTCTTAGAAGTTCTGAAAAAGTAAGTGAAGCTACGATTTAAGTATTTTGTTGTAGTCACAACCTGACAAATATTCCCCAAAGCATTCCCCCCCCCCAAAATAGTGCACATTTTACTTTGAGACTAAAGTCCTAGTATTGCTTTACTTTTACCCACTAATAAATGTTTTCTAAGGTCTAAAGACGTATCAGTCAACATGCAGTCACTATATTAAAATTGCACTGTATGGATGGGACTGGGAATTGGGAATACTAGATCTGACGTTTCTTTATATAATTCAATTACTATACCTGATGAAATCTTTCTCAAATTAATTAATCTATTCCAGGGTTTACTGGGCGTTTCTTATGCACAAAGACTCAAAACAACTTGGATATTTAATTTGAAAGTGATATGAAAATGAAGTGTATGTGATAAATAAAAATGTTGCATTTCAACTTACAGTTCTTGCTCCCTAAAATGTATTAACCAAGACATAATGACATATTTATCACCTTGTTATCTGATGTTATCGTTTCTGATGCTGCATGTCAGTCGTGATCTCAATAAAATGTTGTATAATTGTCTTGATGATTATGTTTCATAAACCTAAAAATAATCTTCAAGTGATTGCAAACTAATACTTTCTTGCTACACTGCTTTAGTCTGCCTGGATAAACATAAACGTAAATGTTGTTCTGTAAATACTTAAGATTTGATGCAACTAGCAACTGCTTGCTTAGCTTTAGAGTGTTTTCTGCTAAACACAACTCGATCTCATTACCAATTCAAAGAAAATGACAGGATACTGGAGTTTAAAGCTCCTCTTTGGCAACTTATTTGGAAACTCATGTGTTGTCTACTAGATTTAGCATGTTGTAATCGCAAAATCTCGATTAAACTACTCTGCCGGCCTTAACAAACAATTTTCAACATTTTGGCCTCTAAACTAATAATTTCTAGCTCGCACTATCAATGATCAAGCGTCTTTAGAAATCGTACGCAATGCATATCTTTGTATCTTAGCTCATAGTCTGCTTAACTGATAAATTCTCTCATTCTTTTTTCTGTGATGCAAAATCTACACATTCTATTTTCATATATCTATATTTTAAAATACGTTACAATATATTAATCAATTAGATTTTGCTACAATGTATTTACATGGTAAATCATGTAAATGTATATGTGTCTTTAACAGACGCCAAGGGCACTATTCGGGAGATTGTACTGCCAAAAGGCCTTGATCTAGACCGGCCGAAACGCACACGGACCTCGTTCACGGCGGAACAGCTCTACCGGTTGGAGCTCGAGTTCCAGCGATGTCAGTATGTGGTCGGACGTGAGCGCACGGAGCTCGCCAGGCAGCTCAACCTTTCAGAAACTCAGGTATGAAACGCATTCATGCTTGTCAGACATGCTAATAGCGAGCTTAGCTTTTAAATAAAGTGCTGCTTTTTTAATGTAATACAAATATATATTAGACTAGCCTTTGGAATATTTAGTTGCATGCTTGGTGTACTTTTATTGTTATTATTATTGTTGTTATTGTTGTTGTTTATCATTTTAAAAAATGATATTGATTACTGCAGTTGTTTGTTTATTTGATTGTGCCGTTGTAAATTCTTCAGAATTCCTCTTGAAATGATTTGATGACATCGTATTTATTTCTTCGATTTTATAAGTGTTTGATTTTTTTTTTATTGTAGCACTGTGTCGTATAGCGCGGTACCTTTACCTAGATTCGATTCGATTAACTCCAGTGCATGTGAAATGCATCAATCAACTGAAAAATAAGTGTTTATAAGATATGCAGAGTCCGCAAAATATCTCAACATTTCTTTTAAAGACTGCCTGTTATTTAAAACTGACCTATTGTTCTAGATTTTTACAGTGTGTTTACAACAAAATGTGTTTACTGGCTTATAAAACTAAAGAAGTATTTTGCGTGACTATAATACCATGTAAAAATATAATGAATAGGCCTAAAAAAGTTATATTAAAGTAAATGTAGTCTAATGCAATAGTAAAATAAAAACGATTAAATAAAAATTCTAGATTAAATAAATATTTAATATTAAAAACAAACAAAGTTTGTATAAATAAATACATAAATAAATAGTCATATTTCAACAAAACTAATATAAAAAACACGACCTGTTTTTGTTGACCTGTTCTGTCGTTAACTCTGAACATATGAATTTATCGATCTCAAACGGGACTTCAGTAAATATAAAGAAAATAAAGAATGAATTGAATTAATGAATTAATGATTTTATCGAAGCGGTCAATGGTTGGTTAGATGGTATAGCAAATTGGCAAAAATGTAACGAGTGTATAGACGTCAAATCGTGCGCTAGAGTTGCCAATCTCCTGTCTGCAAATGCTGAATGTCAGCTTCCATTGTTATGAACACAATACTTATAATTAGTATTCGCACAGTGGGCGTTAGTGGGCGGAGCCTTTCTTTATCCAGACGTGGTAAAAAAAAAATGGGGGCCCCAGTTGTCCAGTCATCATTCATGCACTGTGAACTGCGTCACTTCAGATTTGTTTCATCATTTTTAAAAATTCATTTATTAAGTTAGGTTGTACGAGTTTTAAAAGTTTTATTTACTTCAAAGTTTGATTTAGTCAAATGGTCATCCGAGTGATTAAAAAACGAATAACAACGTTCCTCGGATAAAATTCATTTATACAGTTAAACGACTAAGCCGTTACTCGCGGATCCACCTATTGGCCATCCAGTACTTTACCAGACGCCTGTCTTCAAAATAGACTGGCACACAGAGAAAATCCTGTATATTTACCTTATAAATTACCTCAATAAATCACACAGAATCGTGTGTAGACGCAAGGTATTATGTGGACATTCATGATGACTTTAAAGCTCAATTTTCAAAACGCAAGCAATTTTGGTTTAACGCTGTATTCTTTTATAAATAGTAGACAATGATGTAGTCATTTCAAAGCAATTTCAATATATTATCTGCACAGACCTCGAGGCTTAAATCGCCATAAAGTTGCATCTGAAAAAGATGATTCAATGCAATGTAAATAATAAATTGGCATGGTTCAGTTCAAACAATGGTTTCATCACATTGCTGGCAACCGTTTTGAAAAGGTTAATGGAGCCATTTATGATGTCTGCAGTCAGGTTTTTAAATCTTGCCTCTTACCCGTCTGTTTCACTATGCTATGCTGCTTTAGTGAATTGTTACCCAATTTTAAATGTAATAAATTAATGAAACGAATAAATAAATTAAATTTATATTCCAAATTTTTATGCATCTGCATAGTGGCATACTGTACATTTAAATCTGTTTTTTTTTTTTTTAAATAAAAATTAATTACCCACCAATGTAAGTTATTTTATTAGTTTTAATGTATGTATTTAATGTATTTTTGTGGCAGGCCAGAAATGTGACACTAGGGGCGCTGTGCAGATGTCATTATTACAGCTGGAATTATACGTGAATTTGTTAAATGCGATGATATATATTTCTTACAAACACATGGAATTTAAAAGATCGATATAACACATTATGCTTGAAAGAGATAAAATGAGTGTTCGCTAAGTTTTGGACGAGTACACATTGGTATTTGACTTTAATTACTTTTGGAGCCTGTGCTAAGACCATCTAAAAATTACATTATATCATGCATTCAGTTTTTTAAGCTTATATTAATTGAGAACTTATATTTAGCAACTTAAATGTCTATTTCCTGTACGGCAGGGCTATTCAAAATTAACTAGGTCATTAAAACGGTGAAAAACATAAGAGAAATGGTGACCAGTTATACATACATACTGCAAGCTTTAATATTGATGATGAATTAAAAAAAAAAAAAAAAAAAAAAAATCAAGACCTTACGTCAGCTATGAATAGTGCATTTTACTGGCTCACGCAAACTTACTTATAGAAACAAAATATAGATATATTCTATAGAATAATGTATTCTATAGAATTCTTGTGCGCATTAATATTCAGTTAGCCTATACATTTCCTCATTGAAATTAAAACTTAAAGAAATGCGCTGAAAGCCACATCGGTGCTAGTCTGAAGAACTCGTGGTCAGGGCAAAAACGAGTCTTTAAATCGTATCAAAAGTTTTGTTAAAGCAGTATAAACTCTTCATTTCAATATGACCAATCCAGTTTATGAATAAAGAGCCAAAAACCATCAGACGCAGTATGAGAGTTCATTATTAGAAAATGATTTGCATATTTCGCTTTCATTAAGTTTTTTTTTTCTTCAAAAAAATAAATAGTCTAAATAAAATGATATATACGGCTTATATCGTTTCTCTGAAATCATTTCCGTTGTATACAGTAAAACTGTGAACCAGCTGGTGACCAAAGTGATAAAATTATGGCTTTGGAGACACTCAATAAATCATGTTAAATACAAAAAAACGTTTCCATTTTCATTTTAATGAAATTGCTTTTAAAATTTACATATATAACACAGATTGAGTGCTAATACTTATTCATATTCATTTATGCTCATACAAATTATCTTGGTGCAGCAGCTTCTATTTGGACATATGCAAAACGCGACTGCAAAATGTGCATTTCAGTTTATTCCACCGCAGTATTTATCTATATAAATATCTTTTTTATATAATGTCCACATTTTTTTTTGAAAGAGAAAGGACATTAGAGCTAATCTAAAGAGTCTGCAGTTATGCACATGCAGCATTTTGAGCCTTTGGATAATCACGTGTCTACATAAATATTTGTACAATTAATGCGCATTTTTTATATCCTTTGGCATCACAGTGGCATCCGTAGGTACAATACTGAGAGACTTCACAGTATTATTCTAACTTAAGATAAGTTTTATCGAAATCCATTTAATCCTAAAAACATACTAATGATTTATAATCATGCCCAGAAATATGTAACCGTGCACTCCCGAGTTTTGCACTTGTCTTGTGCAACTGACGCAAAAAACTAGAGGGAAAAAAGAGACTAACATCTCCTGTCAGGCGCGCACAGGCAACTTGTTGCGCCTCGGTTGTGGAAACATTTGCAGTGGCGATGAAACGTACAGCAATGTACAGAAATTGCGGGATATAACACTACCAGATCTGTATAGCCTATCGTGATAAACGTTTCACAGTCTTTGAGTTTGTGCTCATCTAACAAGAGACAAAATGTGTGTAAGAAACTTTGTCATGACAGACATCATAAAAATGTCAATGGTCAAAATCTATCGAAAATAAACGACGAAGGCTGTATTTGATTGTCTTGGCTTCAAACCCAATCAATGTGGTTCTAAATGGACTCAAGGACTCGTGACGATGCATTAAGCTTCTTTTTGGCGTTTTTCAAAAAGCCGTAATTTCTTACGTCAATTGCTGTTTTAATTCGAATGTAATAATTAAGTCCAGCCTTTATATTCACCGCAGAATTGATTTCGTTCTGTCATGATGATTTAATAGGAATAAAGAAAGTGGTTAGTCTTGTGAAAGCAGAGAATAGAGGTTTAAATTATCTTCACCTGGATCGAATTTAACCAGAAGATACTAGAGTGTGCCCTTTCCCTTAAATATAAAGAAAATGTATAACATTAATTAGAAGCAGCTAGTCTGAGTGGATAGATAGATAGATAGATAGATAGATAGATAGATAGATAGATAGATAGATAGATAGATAGATAGATAGATAGATAGATAGATATGATGTTTGGATAGTATGTTGCATGAATATGATACTCATTCTGTACCACAGTTTTACTATATGGCATCACTGTACCAGGACAATATCATAGTTTCTTTTTTTCTTTTTTTTTGCATTTTTCAGTATATTGGTAATCACTCTTGGGGGCCAGTCATGTACTCTTAATGAATTTATTGAACTTTTAATTTTGATAAACTGCATTTCATTGTCATGGATGAAGATGACTCACCTTGTGAGGGTTACAAGCAGCTCAACTTTTCCCCTGCAGCTTCTCAGGTGATCAGTTTAGTCTGTGTTGGATTATACGCTTGGGGCAAATGACTGCCTAAATGTAAAGTATTTCAAAGTAATAGGAATTCCCTATTTGTTTACATCAAAATATGGGTTTTTCCCTCAGACCCCGTCCCCAGCAGGTGGCTCCCCGCTCCAGCGTAACACAGCAGGGATCCGAACCGCACATGACTGTATGGGGTATTCAGGTCCTGTAGACTCATCGATCATGGAGCAGATCCGATGTCCGCTAGATATTTATTATCTGAGATACTGCTGTTAATTTGTATATGGGATCCTTTATTCAGGCTTTAGTATAACTGTTAACCTTATTTCAATTGTGCTTTGAT
Source organism: Labeo calbasu (assembly GCA_019740295.1). Lineage (NCBI taxonomy): Eukaryota > Metazoa > Chordata > Actinopteri > Cypriniformes > Cyprinidae > Labeo > Labeo calbasu. Next base: position 19,262 of record JAHKKF010529387.1, on the reverse strand, counting down.
GGCTTGGCGTCACTGAATGAGAGCCCACAAAATAGAGGCTTGCAGAAAAATAAATTAAAGACCAAGAACGGCTTGAGCCGTGGCGTCCTGACCCGTCCGCTTAAAGCGCGAGGAAATAAACAGGTTTTGTGCAGCACTTTGTTTCCTTGTGTTTATTAAAGTGAGAGCTTTTTATTAGCCGAGTGAGTGACGGTTCACCTCAGCGCTTCTCTATTTGAGCACAATGAGTCTCTTCCATCAGTGTGACCTTAACATACATAAGCAGAATGCAGGGTTTGACTTCAACCAGGACCTCTTGATGAAAGGCAGCACAGTCAGATTATGATTTATTAGGTTTTCGCAGCAAGTTTCAGGTCGCAAATATGTTTGGCTGAATAAATACTTGGATTTTGGGGTGAGGTTGATGTACAAACAAAGCTGGCAAACATTTAAATCTGAATGTGCCTGAATTTGCAGGTCCTCGCGGTGATAAACAGCAGCTTTAATAGAATTAAATAGGCAGTTCTGAAAGCCTTGAGCGAGTCAATGTGCGCAATCTTTTTATCAAAGCAGCCAGCAGCATGTTGCCACAAAGCACGATGCACGGACGTGAGCACACAAAGAGTCTTGTGCTAATGATATAACAATACAATTTTTGTCATTTTTGGCTCTTTTGAGCCTTTTGTGTTTCTCTTTACCTTGAAATTAGGGTTAGTAATATTTTGGGTGAAGAAACATTCTGTTTTACATTTTTGTGTTTGTCTTTACACTCTTAAAAATAAAGTTTCTTTATTAGTTACATTTAGAATTTGTAACATCCATGGACTCTTTCCATTCCATAAAGATTGTACAGATTTTTAGAGTGTTCTTCAAACTACTAAAAAATAGTTCTTTAACCCATTGCTGTGAAAAACCCTTTTTGGAACATTTATTTGTAAAAACATGCCTTTAAATTAGGGTTTGCAGTAATGTTTCATTTAGAAACGTTAGATTATTTGAAGTGTGTTGAGGATGGTGTTGACTTCAACACTGGCCATATTTTCCTCACTGGTTTTGTATTAACCAAGCAAAAGCCTTGTGATTTTTCTTTTCTTTGTCTGTCTAAATAAAATATCTCAGTTAAGGACAGATGGACTCTTTTGTGCCACATATAAAACGATTCTGCATGTTGCTGCAAAGCATGACAAGCGGACATACTCAAACATACACACAAAAAGTCACGCTAATGATATAAGAATGCCATTTTTGTATTTTTTTCTTTTGTTAGAGCTATACTTTCACGCTTTTGAGCCTTTTGTGATTTTTTTCTTAAGGTTTAGAGAAATGTTTTGGGTACAGAAACATCTTGTTTCACTTAGAAATATGTTAGATTAATTAAACTGGGATGTTGTTGACTTCAGCACTGTGTATAGTCTTTCTCAGCGTTTTTGTGTTAATCAAGCTAGAGCCTAGCAATTTTTCTTTTCTTTGTCTTTTTTAATAAAATATCTCAGTCAAGGACAGAAAGACTCATACTTGCCACATATGAAATGACTTTGCTTGGTTTTAAAATGGGAATGCATTGTTTGGTGAAGAATAGCCAATGCAAATCAGCATAATGTGGCAACTTTTTATTTTCTGTTTACACGGGAGAACGACCAAGTAGTAATTACCTTAATTGCGCAGCTAATTCAGAGAATGCATTTAATGCTTTTGTGTTTGATATTATTAAAACCACCTAAGAACGTATAGATGAATGTTTATGAACTGAATGCGGCTTTTATTTGTCTGAATATTTTGTGCTTAAATGTAGCAACTGGTGGCTCCACTGTGTGGTCTTTATTCCCAAGATCCCTGGGCTTTGCTTAACACATTGTACCATTCTTTTGTTGCTTTCAGTTCACCCATGATAAAGCTATGGATTTAATGGATGAAAGATTGCGTAAGCCATGAACAAATAGGAACTGTAAGTGACTGAACCAAGAACTTTAGAAGGAAAAACCTTCCAGTAATATCATTATATTTACAGATAGATAGATAGGACCTTCTGGTTGCTTTTTACTCACTGATAATCGTGTCTTGCTCTATGTCCACTGCTGAGCTGGTGACCTAACGAACGCTTTCGTTGTTCATTGTTCTCTTCGACACCCAGACAGCATGTAAAGTAACGTAACGTCTGGTGTGAAAAGACGAGATCTAGAAGAGACAAAGAAAGAAAGACAGTGGTTCAGACAATCTAAGCACTTAAAGAGACGAAGTTAGGAGACAATGTTAGTAGTCAGTTTCATTTGTATTTTGCATCTTATACTTTGCCGACTGTGAGAAAACGTTAGGACTTAAACCAGCATGCACTGGTCAAGCCTCAGAGGAGTGGAAAAGTTGATGAGATTGAGCAGCGTTTGCATGTAAATCTGCGGTTTGTCATTCGTCAGCCAGATTGTAATACAATTATCTGATAGGATCAGAGAGAACAGAAATCTACAACTCTGCTTTAAGATTCCCAGATCTGACAGGTCTAGTTAATATTCATTAGTGGTGCTTGATTTATATATATATATATATATATATATATATATATATATATATATATATATAGACAGTATATGAAGATGCAAAAGCCTCTCTCTCTCTCTCTATATATAGCAATAGTGTATATATAGTTAAAATAACTATAACAATATTAATACATTAATATAACAAGGTATAATGTTTTAAATGTACATGAGATAATTNTCTGCTTTAAGATTCCCAGATCTGACAGGTCTAGTTAATATTCATTAGTGGTGCTTGATTTATATATATATATATATATATATATATATATATATATAGACAGTATATGAAGACAGATGCAAAAGCCTCTCTCTCTCTCTATATATATAGCAATAGTGTATATATAGTTAAAATAACTATAACAATATTAATACATTAATATAACAAGGTATAATGTTTTAAATGTACATGAGATAATTTAAAAATGATTAAAAAATCTAAAAAAAATATTTAAGGTGGAAATGCATCATCACAGTGGAGATCTCTGTTAGACTGTGCTGTTGAAAGTCGACCACTAGAGGTGCTGTGGTTCAGCAGGGATGCCTTTTAATCCAATGGGAGGGCATAATTTCTCAGTATCTGCCCACACACTGTAAGCCTAATTGCCTGATCACATATGCACATGGGCGTCATCCAGTAGTGCTTGGGGGAAGGGAACTAATAATAGTGCAAATGCTTTCGCTGTTAGGAGGATTATAGAGCCCTATCTACCAGCCCTCGGTAAGACAGTACTGACCCTTGGCTGAACTTGTGTGAACATGTGCTTCGGTAAAACTAGCAACAAGGGTCAGGGTACGAGGGAAAGAGGGTAAACAGGTGTAATTGGGTACACTGTCAGAAAAAAAAAAGGTACAGTTCTGTCACTGGGGAAGTACCCTAAAGTACAAAGTGAGAAGGTACAAACATTTCCCCCCCACTTTTCCCTTCCACATTACAATACAGGTGTGCTGCGTGTTATAGAATGTATGACATTTAACTGGACATAACAGCACAAGTATGTTCACAATAAACCATATGTTGTGGCATATGTGCCAAGAGAGTTTCTAAAGACATCAACTCAGGCTTCGGCTAAATCAAAAATCCCTCAGTAGAGATGCATGAGATTAATGACCTACAAGCTCTTTAAAGAAGAGAGTTCACAGAGGAGTCACTGAATAACAAGAAAGCCACATCGCGCTCCACGCTGCATGCCGTTATCACATGTGTGGGATCAGTTAGTGGACAGTTTAACGTCTGGACGGGGTCAATAAAGGTGTCAAAAAGATCAGCAGATGGTCAGGTGCTCATCTCACTCTTTTGCTACAAACGTTTTTTACTTTGTTTTTTTTTTTTTTAATCTAGCATTCATCCATCTTTCTACCCATCTATCATCCATTCTTCCATCTATTGTTCTATCCATCCATTTTTATATCCATCTATCATCTATCCATCCATCTTTCTATCTATCTATCCAACTATCATTATCTATCCATCATTCTATCCACCATTCTATCATCTATCCATCAATCTTTCTATCCATCTATCATGCATTCATCCATCCATTGTTTTATCATCTAACTGTCCATCCATCCTTCTTTCATCATCATCCATTGTTCTATCCATCTATCATGCATGCATCCATCTATTGTTCTATCATCTAACTGTCCATCTTTCTATCATCATCCATCCATCGTTCTCTCTTTCCATCCATCCATCATTCTATCATCTAACTGTCCATCCATCCATCAGTTGTTCTATTCATCCATTTTTCTGTCCATCCATCCATCCATCCATCAATTGTCCTATCCATCCATCTTTCTATCCATCTATCATCCATCCACTGTTCTATCATCTAACTGTCCCTCCATCCATCCGCCTTCCATTCATCCATCAATTATTCTGTCCATCTATCATCCATCCATCCATCCATCCATCCACCTTCCATTCATCCATTAGTTGTTTTGTCCATCTATCATCCATTCATCCATCCGCCTTCCATTTATCCATCAATTGTTCTGTCCGTCTATCATCCATCCATCTGCCTTCCATTCATCCATCAATTGTTCTGTCCATCTGTCATCCATCCATCTTTCTACCATCCAACTGTCCATCTTTCTATCCATCTATCATCCATCCATCCATCATTCTATCATCTGTCTGTCCATCCAATCATCCATCCACCAAATTTTCTATCTATCATATATCCATACTTTTATCCATCTGTGATCCATCCTTCCATCATTTTATCATCTTCTGTCCATCCATCCATCAATTGTTCTATCCATCTATCATTCTACCATCTAACTGTCCATCTTTCTATCCATCTATCATCCATCCATCTATCCATCATCGTTCTATTATCTAACTGTCCGTCCGTCCATCCATCCATTTTTCTATCCATCTATCATCTATCCATGCATCATTCTATTCTATCTCTGTCCATCCATCCATCCATCCATCAATTTTTCTATCCATTTGTCTATTCATCCTTCCATCATTTTATCATCTAACTGTCCATCCATCCATCCATCCATTCATCAATCAGTTGTTCATCCACCCTTCTATCCATCTATCGTCCATCCATCCATCCATCCATCCATCCATCCATCCATCCATC
>JAHKKF010529387.1:2492-14105 GCA_019740295.1 Labeo calbasu | reverse complement strand
ATCTGTCTTTCTATCCATCGTTTGTCTTGACAAACTTTGCTCTAGAACGTACGAATTTGGGTGTAAATCATTTGTAAACATATGTAAATTGTAAAATACATTAATTTATGTACAAATTATATAAAGAACAGTTCACACAGAAGTTCATTCTGCTCACGCATCATGAACCAGCCCCACTGAACAGACTTGTCATGTGAAATTTAGTTTACAATTCACCCTGACTACCATTCATGACATCATCATCATTCATAACCACATGCACAAAACAACGACATAAACAAAGAAGATCATGGTGGAGAATGTAGGAGCTCCAATTACAGCATCACTGATTCAATTTCAGTAGGATGGCAAAACTATTTGATTAACTGAGGTACTGGAGCTCGTTCTGCACCAGTGCATTGTGCTGATTCTGAGCACGGAGTGGATTGGGACGCCGCGGGCCAGGGAGCAAATCCAGGTCATGCAGATCCTGCGTTTAGTAAGCTCTGCCCCAGCGTTGAACCCTCGATCTCATTAAAAAGGATTTCATTCCAATAGTGTAGATGTATGATGGAAGAGATTTGCTTTTCGCCTTTTCGCTCCCATATTTTAATTTTTTTTCTTTTACTTTCTGTGAAGTTGCTGTACGGCTGAGTTTGTAATCTAAAACAGATGGCTCCGCCCACCATAGCACCTACATAAAAGATGCTAATGCAAAATCTGAAGTATGCATACACAGTTTATAAAGTTTTAAATATACTGAGCATGTAAATACATAAACTGCATACTCTCATACACATACTATTCATAAAAACAGCATCAGCATGCTAATGTAAGCTTGATGGGATCACTCCACAATCTCATTATCTTTACACTAATGGCCTTGCCGAGTCCATGATCTCAGTGTTACAGACCTCAGCTTGCAAAACTGTTTGGCCCGGGTTTTATTCAGCTGTTAGCGTCTTACTGAGTTTACAATGGAAATTAACTTCCAGATTGTGTTTGTAAGTGTAAGAGCTGCTGTCGTCATGGAGGTCACCACCAGGTGCTCAACATACCGCCATAAACAATACAGGTCTTGGGGTCATCCGTTCTTAGAGACTCCTAATGAATGGTGTATATAGTAGTCAACATTTGAAGCTGTCCTAAACCAAAACAATACCCGTTCTCGTCTTAGGACAACTTTGATGAACATTTTTGATCCACTTCAAATGTTGACTACTGTATATGTAAATAGAAGTCCCGCCCTTGCTTTTTCTTGTTAAATAACCTTTTTCACACTAAAATACATAACAGCAGTAAAATAAACTGCGAATGTTGTTTCACACTGCCTCGAGCATCAAGTATTGCACAGATCACTAGCCATTATAGTCTTCTGGCTATTGTTCTGTATGTCCGTGTTTCTAAAGCAATCGCAGCAAAGCTAAAATCCTTTTTTTGTGCATGGACATATCCATATACAGAGAAAAGCATCAAAAGTGTCTCATAGAGCAGACAAGTGTGAAGTGCTCTGCTCGATGGGATCTGAACCTCAATCATCCCATGTTCTAGAGCACTAAACATTAAGAGTGAGAAAATGAGTGTGAATGTGCATTTCTGAGAGCTTGCGATGTGTTGATGCGTCTGTGTGTACGCATGGTCGAAAATGGCGCCGTCTCCTCCTTTATGGTCCCCAGGGTGGGACAAAGCAGCAGGTGACAGGTAAAAACCCGGTCAGGATGAAATGCATTTTTCATAGGGCTGATTTTCTCTATGTTTATGAGTAAAGCTTGATCTCAACCCGTCTTCGACCCCAGAATACACTCTTCAATGAAGCAGCACTGTATCAATTAAACATGCAGGACAAGGACATGCAGAGTTCAGTGCACTTTTTAACCTGAGGTCAGCAGCGCTTTAGCTTGAGTTCAGTGCACTTTCAAACATGCTTCATTGATTTTTACTTATGAGGAAGCCACAAGGAGAAGCCTTGGTGCGACATCCCGTATGTGTCGATGTTGCGGAAAAGACAAACCCTGTTTTTGTGGTAAACAGTGGTGCTTGCTAAAGCACACTGTTTCAAACCCTAACCTAAATATTAAATTTGACACATACAGTGACTTCACTCATACAATACATGCTATAGACATGTTTCATAATAATTTTTGGACCCAAAGTCACTTTATCTACCTTAATTTTTAGAAGTAGACATGGCTGTTTTTACCTTTAATTTGGAATTTACTATTAGAATGGTCTTTGGCTTCTAGTTATTTTACCTGTACAAAAACAGTGCATTTTGGCACTGACTGTTGCAAGCGAGGTACTAATATGTGACCCTGGACCACAACTGAAATGAGATTTACACATCTGAAAGCTGAATAAAATAGCTTCCCATTAATGTATGGTTTGTTAGGATAGGATAATATTTGGCCGAGATACAACTATTTAAAAATGTGGGAAAAAATCTAATATTGAGAAATCTGCCTTTAAAATTGTCCAAATGAAGTTATTACCAACGCATATTACCAATCAAAAAAGAAGCTTTGATATATTTACGGTAGAAATTTACAAAATATCTTCATGGAACATGGTCTTTACTTAATATCCTAATGATGTTTGGTTGATATTGATAAAAATTGATAATTTTGACCCATACAGTGTGTTTTTGGCTATTGCTAAAAATATACCCATGCTACTTAAGACTGGTTTTGTGGTCCAGGGTCACATATGTAAAGCTACTAATTATCAGTTACACTCAGAAAAAAGCCACAAAAGCTAATGCTGGGGTGGTACCCTTTCAAAAGGTACTAATATTTACCATTTAGATACTATTATGTACTATTTAGTTACTAATATGTACTATTTAGGTATGTTAATATGCACCCTTTAGGGGTAAATAATGTACAAACATTTGTACCTTGTGAAAAGGTACCATCCCAATGACTGGTTTTGTACCTTTTTTTCTGAGAGTGTACCTACAGAGATTGTCGGGCACATTAAACACAATTATGTCAAACTGGTAAACTTCTCTACTCATTAGTAAGCTTTTACAGCCTCGTTGTGCTTATAATTGCACTCTAGCAAACTATTCGGCTCAAATTTTTAGGAATTTAAATTTAAGACTGAAAGAGCTGTTGGAAGCTTAGTCAATGGAAAGCCAATGGAAAAATCCTATTGGATTTTTGATGAGGAAACCAGGGTGAAGCTAATGAATCAAAAGGCTATAATATTCATTTCTCTTACAACTTGCGCTCTCGTTTGACAGGTGAAAGTGTGGTTTCAAAACCGCCGCACCAAACAGAAGAAGGACCAGACCAAGGACACTGACAAGCGGTCGTCGTCCACCTCCGAATCGCTCGCTACGTGCAACATCCTGCGGCTGCTTGAACAGGGCCGTCTACTGTCTGTGCCTGCGCCTCCACCCAACCCACTGCTGACTCACCCGCACCCGGGCAACGGCTCGCTCTTGGGCAGCCCGTCTGTATCCACTTCCTCTGGGGTGAGTAGCAGCACCACCCCCCCCGGGGCGGCGGCTGGCGGGACGTTCGGACTGTCGCTGTCTTCTTTAGCCGGCACCCCGCCCTCGCCGCGCCTCGGGGTCCCACCGCCTCCCCTTTGCTTTACCATGCCCCTCCTGGGCGGCACCCATCACGAACTGCCATCGGGATATGGGTGCGGATCCTCAGCGTTCGAGCCCTACATGAGGATAGAGAGGAAGGACGGAGAGTTAAATGGGAAGAAGACGGTTTCCTAAAAACATTGCCAACCGATTGGTACCTTCCCCCTTCTACCTGTCTCAGGGGTCTCACCTGTGCCGTGAACAACCGGATGGTTCGCAAGCTATCAGAAAGAGATTGAATGACGGCCTCTCTTGCGCTAGTGCCTACAACCAAACCGAGGCCGGTCGAACTCCATCGTTCCAGAGGAGGTGAGCGTTTGGGACGAAGCCTGTAATTAAGCATCGCTGTGTTCGGTGGATTTTGTCGTCCACAGGTTTCCTTCCATTTTTGCATTACGTGTGGTGAGGAACTTATTCTTTGTGAACGATGGAAACCGCTGTAAATGTAACTGTAACTGTAAAAGGCTAAATCATTTCTCAAGTTTGTTTCCAAATGGGTGTTAAAAAATGAGAAAAATTACGAAAAAATTATCAACATTGTGGTACGGTTTTATGCTGCTCTAAATTAATTGACTTTGGGGAGCTTCTTGTCGATATAAATGTGAGTCTGTGTGAAAGTACAAGAATGAGAGAATTAGGTAAGTGAACACGTACAGTAACAATAACAAGGCACTGACAACTTTTGTGGCATTAATTTCGCACTAGACCTTGGTCTTAATGAGAATTCAACGGACCGAATGATTATTCATATAGCAGTGATGTGACATTAAATCTGAGCATGTGGAAAATTACACAGGTCTTCAGCAAAATGTAAAATAATTGCGTCTAAAAGTGCTCATCACGTGTGTTTCTCATCAAGGATACATTGCTGCAATGCACAACTCTTTAAACTATGTCTCTTCTCTGGGTAACACACAAAATTCTCAATTGAAAGCGATGCTTTCAATGGCCCAATAACAATATAAGGACCCTTTTCACAGGCTGTGATGACATGTTTCCAGTTATTAGCATCGTAAATCTATAAAGGTTTTCATTAACCTTACATTTCAGAGAAGGGGTTAAAGCTGCTGCATGAGTGGGATTGATAGCAAGTTTGACATCTTTATCTCTTCTGATCAACGTTATCAATCTCTGTACAATTTTCTCCTCTTTTGAAAAGTCATACAAACAATATCTTTTCACTATTAAGGCAAATGAGAACACAAAAAATACACTTCTTGTAGTTTCCACTCACCACAATAGAAATTCACCCAACTACGGCAAATTCTGAGCATGCTAGAAATGTGAAAACGGTCCATTGCCCTCAGTTAACATGCTTCCTCTTGTCAGAGAGTTGCTTCCAAAACGATGAAAAGGGCTGATTATTGACTTCCAAGATTAGCCACCTTTCAGAGTCTCCAGCAAGCCACAATTATTCAGCATTTTTTCATGACCTAGAATCAGATGCACTTTACGTTAATGGATTTTCCCAGTCTTCTTCACTCAAAACCTACCACTGGTAAGAACAGCATGCATCAGTTTTTAAAAATTCCCCAAACATTCCATTTTTGTTTTTGAAAGGCAGCCAAAGACATCCACGGTAACGACTTCCAAACTTCTGAACTAATTCAATGAAGACGTGCACCAAAGCTAGGCTAACACTCATGCAAACGTTTCATAATTCAAAAGATGATTCTGTAGCCTGTGTCTTGTAAAGGCCTGAGCATTTCACATGAAAACAATCTTATGCGCCTGTTCACCCTGGGACAAACTTTGGTTTTTCCTATGAGTGGTAAAAAAAAACCAAACAAACAAGATTTGGGGTCACAAAATAGATGTATCCGTGCTGAGCGAAATCATTATTGTCTGGTTGAGTTGAAATCTGTTTTCTCAGACTTTTATTTTGCATTAAGCGAGCTGGGTTGTATTTTGCACTGAAGCATGTGAAGTGCTTTTTTGCTTTGCTTTAGACTGAAGAGACCTTTGCACTTGGTTGTTTTGCGTTCCCACTGACAGCAATTTCAGTCGCTGAAAGTGCTTATGATTTTAAAGCTTATTGTTTTCCATAAAGTTGCTCTACAGTTTCTGACACCCCTAAATTTCCAGCTCTCGCTAAAAAACGATTTATGATCACTTGAAGTGTGAACAGGCATATTCAGTGGCCTGTAAGTTTATCAGCTGCTGTATACACAAAAGCTTATAAAAAAGGTAATTGCAACTTTTACCTCACAATTCAGACTTTTATCCCCACAGTTGCAAGTTTAAATCTCACAGTTCTGTCTTTTTTCTGAGAAATGTGAGTTTATGTCTTGCAGTTGTTGCAGAGTTGCAGAGTTTACTGTGAGATGTACACTCAAAATGCAGAGAAAAAACGTTGAATGTAAAATTCTGAGAAAAAACTCACAATTACAAGAAAAAAAGTTGAATTAGTTGCAATTACCATTTTTATATTTTTATTACTTGGCAAAAAAAAGTTTGCCGTTATTGTAGACTGGACAGTTGAAGGAATAGTTAAACCCAAAATGAAAATGTCAATTAAATCTTCTAAGAACACAAAAGAGAAACATTAAAGCAATGACTGATATTCTGCATTCCAAATCTTCTAAAAGTCATATGATCATTTTGGATGAGAATTAGAGTAACGACAATAGTAAGTTGCTTTTTGAAGCCTGAAAACTCCATGTACTTGCATAGACAGAGGAAGAAAATCTTGAGGGTGAGTAAATGATGGTAGAAATTTCATTTTTGGGTAAACTAGTCACACACTCGGTTTCCTAAAACAATGATGATGTGTTGATTACTGAGGGCAAAAAAACGAATGGAGCAACTCCATTTGAAAAAAGCAGCAGAGTTGTAGATTAAGAAATTAAGCTTTTGAAAAGGCATTGAAAGGCTTACTGAAGACCTTTACCATCACTGCAAAACTTGTTTACCTCTATAATTGTGAACCATAGGCCTGAAATATGTTTTCACAGTATGTTGAACAAGCAAAGACAGTATATATAAATAACATTGCCACAGAAATGATTGTAAAATGTGGTTTGAGTTTACTGTGATTGTGTGGAAAGATTTAATTTTTTATCTCACTTCCATATTTCCTTCCATTGTTAAGGGTCAGTGCTCTTGTTCTGGCACAAAGATTATGTGTAAGTAAGCCATAAGCTTTTTGGCAGTACAGCATTTGTGTGACCGTGTCAAAAAATAAGAATAATTTAAAAAAGTGACATAATGGCACCAGCTTCTTACAAATAAGAAAACACTTAAACAGTATGTAAATATTTGAGTCTTTGCACAGTATTTTCATGTTGTATTATGTGATCTTACAGAAAAAAAAAATGAATGAAAAAAATATAAATGCTTTACAATTCTTTGTCTCATTAACTATTTGCACTTATTTAAAAAAGTTTGTGTTCTGTGGCAAAGAAGCCTTTCTCATGGTTTGGCTAAAAAGCCAAGATACTGTACAATATGTACATGTGTTTTTATTCATATGCATATAAATATATGTCTATGTAATTTGTCTACTTGTGTGTCATTTTTTGACTCTCTCAGTCGCTGCTAAATACATATACATGCATACACAGTGCTTCAAAACAGCACAATACCAATATTTATATGGATATTTATTATCTCAGTTTAGACTGATCAGGCATTAAGTTGCTCTTCTATCCCGTCTTTCTTAAAACCTCCAGCTCTTTTCTCCGGACGAGGGGCGGCACGGTTATTTTTCAGGAAATGGTGGACAAGCAGACACAATATGTTTAACCACATGTTTAGTCCCCTCGATCTCCTCCCTGCACTGCTCTCCCTTTCAGAGTCTCGCCTGGACAATCAACTCCAGGGTGCCAATTAAAATGATTGGCATCTTTTCTTCATGGGAGTGGACGGATGGAGGGAACTGGAACTGGATGGGTGGCCTGGTGGTTTTAGTGTAGGTAAAAAAAAAAAATATAAAAATGGATTGGGTGAGGAACTCAAGTGACAGGAACAGCGTTCATTAAGACAGTCCTTCTCATCTAGTTTGGTTCCAGGACTCAGATTTTATATCGAGCATCAAGTGGAGACCCGACACAGAACTAAAATTGTTTGAAGTAACACAAGTAAACAAAAAGAAGTCTTTTAAATCAAACACAGAAACTTATTAATATGATAATGCACAAAATATAACAGAAGTGTGATATACCAGCACATGAAATGAATATACATCTGTCAAAAATCAAGCTTTTTTTGAGGTATTTTTTGAAGTCCATTTGCTTTGCTATGCATATATACATGGTTAATTGCATTTTTTCATATCGTCAAGCATTTGTAGGCATGTAGGGTTAAAATCCTTTTAAACATAAAAAAAACTCTTCTAAATAAATGGAATGTATAATGTATAGTTACTCTTACAACTGTTCAATCAAAAATACAAAACAAGTTACTCACTCTTTAACTTAAACTTATTTTCATGATTAATGCACTCATTTCCAACTGTTCTGAAGCCAGATGATACACCACAAAAATCCTGTTAAACTGACCAAACATGCCAAATATTTACTGTAAAAAATATGGTGTTGCAGGCAGCTTTCAGGCACATAGATAGTGCACAGTGTTAAATAAATAAATAAATAAATAAATAAATAAATAAATACAAAAATAATAATATACAAATCATATGTGACCCTGGACCACAAAACCAGTATTAAGTAGCACGGGTATGTTTGTAGCAATAGCCAAAAATACACTGTATGGGTCAAAATTATTGATTTTTCTTTTTTATGCCAAAAATCATTAGGATATTAAGTAAAGATCATGTTCCATGAAGATATTTTGTAAATTTCCCACCATAAATATATCAAAACTTAATTTTTAATTAGTAATATGCATTGCTAAGAACTTCATTTGGACAACTTTAAGGGCGATTTTCTCAATATTTAGATTTTTTTGCACCCTTAGATTCCAGATAAAATAAAACAGTTTTATCTCAGCCAAATATTGCCCTATCCTAATCATACACCAAACTTATTTATTCAGCTTTCAGGTGATGTATAAATCTCAATTTCCAAAAAATGTACCCTTATGACTGGTTTTGTGGTCCAGGGTCACATATGTGATGCGTTACCCTCCTGTAAACGTATATATATATATATATATATATATATATATATTGTGTAGTGAAAGATACCAAATGCAAATTGTTACAATAAATTCTTACTTTTCACTTTCAAAATTTATTTTGAAGTACAATTTTTACAGTACACAAGTTAACTTACAGCAAACAGTTAAAAGCTAGCTTTTATTCATGCACATAAGTAACACATTTTACTGCTTTGTAGCAACATAAACTTCCAAACTAAAATCATTCCTCAGAAACCTGTTGCTTCATCTCTCAAATCTCATTCAGCATATTCAAACCAGCGAGCCTTGTTAATTCACAACAGCATTTTTCAACAGCAAACAGCTTTGAAACGACACGAAGGCGAGTCAATAATGACAGAACTCACATTTCTTTGGCTGAACTACCCCTTTAAGAAAATGGCATAATACCGCTGGACTTTTAAATCCAGAACGTTTCAAAGAAAAATGAAAGAGAACATAAAAACTTTGTATTTATCCGCACTCAATAGTACAGCTTGGCAACAATTCAAACGCCACCTTGACAAAAAAAGAGCCCCATTAAAGCAACTCTGTCCATCAGCAACTGCAATATTTTTCCTTTTCAGCGTAAAAGCCGTTTTGGCCTTCACGCCTTTAACCACGCATCGCTGTACCGCCGCCACCCTCCCTTTTCCTGTGCGATTCTTTTCTCTCGCGCTTCCTCCCTCCCGCTCCCTCTGCCCGTCTACGCTCCCTAGACCCTGTTCAGTGACCCTGCAGGAGGTTTCGTCACTAATTAGGGTCGCTAATTGGGGGGCAACGGGGCCGGGGTCCTCTCCACACCTGCACCAGTCATGTGACCCATGGAGAGGTGCGCGGGGTCAGAGGTCACAGGGAGGGGGGCACAGATCAGCTGTGAAGGTTCGGGATTAGCGAGAGGAGGGAGCGCTATAAGGGTTAATTACAGGAAGACCCCGGGGCCCGGTCGGCTCAGTAGAGCCTCCTAGCATGAGCCGATTTTTTCAGCTCAGGAAAGATGAAGGCTGCTTGTTTTGACAGACTTTGCGCAAGTGGCCCGACCCCGCCACGAAAGAATGATAGCGCATTCCTCAGAAAGAGAGGAGGAGGAAGAAGGCATGCAATGAAGGAGAGAATGATCAGACGATCCCTTCAACAAACCCCTAACCCGAAGTATTAAACTTCAGGACATGTCCTGTCCTGCTTCGTTTGTACTACGCGAATGAAATCTAAAATCGTGGGTTTGGATGAGAAAAGGTTTGCTGTTGCATTTCTAAGCAATAAGACTTTGTTCAGAAAGTGGATAATAAAAAGAGCAATAAGGGGCACTAATCTTATTTAGCAACTAGAACTAGTGCCTGAAACACCATAGTAACTGTATAGTGATGTGATAAAGATAACTCTGAAACCTTAACAACCGCATTCTATCACCCTATCAACCATTACAAACAATTTAGAAACTTCATAGTGATTAGAGGTCAACCAATAGTGGACTAGGACTGCACTGGCCGATAACCAAGCAGAGGATTGTGCTAGTTTCTTTTTGTGGCTCATTAAGACACAGGAGATGTGTGTATATGTTTAGTCTGGATTGAGTTGAAAGGTTTGGTCCACTGTGAGATGAGCACCACTCCAAACCTGGAGCCCTTTCACAGAGAGCCAGAATGAGAAGCAAACGTTTGGGCTTGAGAAGAGAGAACAGCTGCTCATTCAACAACACAGATATTTCCTGAAAGCCGGAGAGGGAGAATGACGGCATTAAAACGAAGAGCACCTTGGTGAAAGGAAAGGGAGAGTCATTGTTTGTTCAGTAACACTAGAGAAACTAAAGCAGTTTCTGATATTGATGGCTCAGTGGAGACAAAGAATTCGTTTTTGGTGGCCTTTAACAAAGTAGTCCAGACTATAATGAGTCTTCACCTAGGTACAATAAAAGCTTTGTTGAGCTACGTGAAGCAAATACTGCAATGACACTGAAATATATGGGCTATTCTACAGAATTGGTCCAAAGTCAATGTTGGAAATGTCTTGAAAAAAAATGTCTTTTTCCAAAAAATTTGTATGTATGCAAATTGTATAACATCCAAGTTAATATTTCTAGTAATTGTGCCGTTAATTCCCATATTGCATTTTCAGAAAGTTTTGGAATATTTGTCCTCTCCCCAAATTTATCACTACCGAAACACAGTAATAATAATTAAATTAGAAGGGTTATATTGACCTGTTAAGATTTTGCTTACATCTGTACTGTAAATATATATTTTTTGATATTTTATTAACTTTTAAAATATTCATAAATACATAACTGGGTTATTATTTAACAATATTTTAAGTGTAATTTATGAGATTTGTTGTATTTAGAATACAATTTTTCTTTGTAAAAGGCAAAAAGTTGATCATACTGATTTCTAAGTCAAGGATTTATTAGTTTGAATTGAATACATTGAACCAAAAACAACATCATTTTCTCATAATCATAATATTTTAGTTGATAATTCAGAATACTTTATTTCTGACAAAACATCCCATGCTTTGGTAGTGATAATAATGATTTGGTAGCAACACATTTCACATTACAGAATTTTAACTCACATACTCAACACATTACTAAAACTTATTTCCCCAAATACGAGGATTATGTATTCTCTTTTGTCACTTCCAAAGAAATGATGACCCGTTACGGTAGTGACAATTCTATGGGATAACACCCAAAAAACAAATATGTCACTACCAAAACTACACCAAATGTTTCAGATACTTTTGAACCTAGTTAAAAGATGCTAATCCGCACATGGTTAGCTAGCACAGTTCTGAACAGTGGTATATAAAAACTAAAAGTTATGGTATAACTCCCAAAAAAGTGTGCTTAAAGGAGAACTCCACTTCCAGAACAACAATTTACAAATAATTTACTCACCCCCTTGTCATCCAAGATGTTCATGTCTTTCTGTCTTCAGTCGTAA